>JAABOM020059797.1:0-12453 GCA_011800125.2 Solanum clarkiae
CTATTATCTATGTATTGAGACACTTTCTTATGTTCTATTTGACTATGAGGGTGATCCCGGTTACTTTGTCTTGGCCCTCACTCTATCTATGTATTTAGATATGTTTGTTGGACAAGTTATGTATTTATGATATGAGCCATGACTCCTTGTCTCGAAATGTTGTTGTTTTGGAAAGTTTTCCCTTAGCCTCAATGCCCCATCCTATTCTTTATGTCTTTTATATGCTTCCGCGACCATGGATGTGTAATGATATATTAAGAGGCTTGTTTGGGGTTCCTTCAGGTTCCCCATTCGTCGTGTCACGTCTAGGCCCTAGGCTTTGGTCGTGACAAACACGACTCACAATCTAATGAGGATAAACTAGACAAACTAGGCACCATCTTTTGTAGTTTAGATAGACTAGGATGTCCCAAATATTTGTGAATTGGGTCTGGAGTATCTGTGAGGAGCATATTGTGAAGGAATTTGAAGAGGTAAGATAGTAAAGGCCTTGTGATTCATGTCGTGTGACAATCATTTGTCCCGTACTGCGGTCCTGCATAAGGAAAAAATCATCAAAAAATAAATGCCACAATGTAAGTCCCACGTCAAACGACTAATAGATGTCAAATTAAAAGGAGAACCATGAACATAAACAGAATCTAAGGTGACAGAAGGTTGGGCTTTTCCAATCCCTTTTGGTTTTGTCTGGATCCCATTGGTCAAAGTAATAGCAGGAAGGAATTGTGAGTAAACAATATCAGAAAAAAGTATTTTGTTGCTAGAAATATGATCAGAAGTGTCTGAGTCCTAACCCATGGTCCAAGAGTACTAGACTATGAAATACAAGCAAAAAGATAACCCGCAACAAGAATAATAGGTTGAGAAACGGATGCTACTTGTGGAGACAATTGCTTACTTGGTCGATACTGAAGGAACTCATCATACTTGACCTGATTTATATGAGCATTATTGGATGATCGATTAGGTGAAGAAGCAGAAACATTAGGTTGAGCAACATTTTGCTTATTTGCTCGATTTCGAAGGGATTTGTTATATTCCTCTATAACAATAGGATCATAACTGGAGGATGGACCATGCAAAGTATAACATATGTCACAAGTATGTCCAGACTTGTGACAATCACTATACTTAGAGCGAGATCTTGCAGAACAGCCTCGTCCTTGTGGTTCTCCATAGTAGATATGCATTTGTCAATAGTTTGAGATACAAGAATATAGGAATCAATGGTGGGTGATGAAACTACTTTATGATTGGGCAGCGCAAAAAGACGAAATAAATGAGAGAATAATTCATCTATTGTAGGGATGGTAGGGCTAGCTAAGATCTGGTCACACAGAATCATGATCAGTAGGAAGTCCAGTAAGTGTAAGGACTAAAAACAATGTTTGTCTATGCTCTTGTTGTGTTGTGACATTCACAGAGACTAGCATCAATGTTTCAAATTCCTCCATGACTACACGCACTTGGGAGATGCAAGAATAGAGGAGTCAATAGTGGGTGATGAAACTATTTTATGACTGGACAGCGCAGCAAGACGAAGTAAATGAGAGAATAATTCATCCATTGTAGGGGTGGTAGGGCTAGCTAAGATCTGGTCACGCACAGAATCATGATCAGCAAGAAGTCCAGCAAGTGTAAGGACTAAAACAATGTCTGTCTGTGCTCTTGTTGTGTTGTGACAATCGCAGTGACTGGCATCAATGTTTCAATTTCCTTAATGACTGCCTGCATTTGTCCCAAGTATATATAAAGACAAATGAGATTCACGTTTCTTTAAGGTGGTCATTCGAGATACCACATCATAACATTGAGATATGTTATTAGTAAATAAAGCACGAGCCTTTTCCCAAACTGAATAACATGTCTGGAATGGGCGAAACAAGGGCACCAACTTGGAATCAATAGAATGCCATAGGAGACTATCTGATTTTCGATGATTACTACATCTTTTAAAGCCAAACTGTAGTAATCATCGAAAATAGATATGTCCACCAGAAACTAGTCAAAACAATAAAAAAATATATGTGGTCTGCCTCAGAATGCAGAGGCAACCTCACTGATGGAAAAATCTTCAAAACGATGGCCAAAAACCTGCTTGGAACACTAAAAAAGACGTCGGAACCCTAATTTCGACAATTGAATCTGACAAAAAAGGGATGGGGTTTGGTCGGAATGACTGGTCGACCCCAACATAAGAAGAAAAATTGGAAAAAACTCACTGATGAACTCTCACGCACCGGCACGTGATGTAGATCTCACCGAAAAATAGACAATTTTGGCGGCTCGTGAGGGTGCTTGGGGAGGATTTTTCGGTAGCTTCCAGTTAGGTTGTCATCGCCCGGGCTTACCGAGCCTAGTGATGGTGTTGGTTTTTGCACAACACCCACAAAAACGAAGATGACATAATACAACCACCGGAACAGTGATCAGCCATCGGAACCCTTTCTTTTTTCTCATAGATGCTCTGATACCATATGAGAAATATGAGGGAAAATATATTATTGAATTGTGTATTTACATTGCTGCATAACGACCCTATTTATAGGCACTACAATCTAATCCAAATCCAACTAGGAAACAACATACTATTACTATTCCAATTCTAAATAGGACTATGCAATTCTATTCCTATTCTAACAATATAAAAATATTTATGGGTGTTGCCACCTCCACTTCCATGAAATGGATAATAAACCTTTAATTAATGTTGTGGTGTCAAAATCTTTTCTATGTTATCCCAAATCAACTTTAAACAATTAGTTCAACATCCATTTTGTTGGCTGCAAGTTACTTCACTTGGAATATATATACATATGTGAACTCCACCTAGTTTCATTATTTTTTTCTTATAAAGGTAATTTCATAGTTGATGCATATCATCGTTTTATTGTATCTTCAAATTGCTGCCAACATATTTACATATTTGTTGAAGCAAGAACTTAGTAGGAAAATATTTTGATGCTATATTTGATCATTGAAAAGAAATTGATTATCTACATCAAATTTCCAATCTCAAATTCAAGGTATGTTAAGGCTATTCCTCCTTTTTTGTCATGACTCCTCGAGTTTTTTATATTCCGTGTCAAACGTGTTTTGAAGAGTCAATTGTTAAATGTCTCTAAATTGGTGTCAATGTTACTCTTTGTGAAACCTCATTATCTATTTACATCGATTTCATGTTAAGTTGGAGAGTAGTAGGTGGTGTATACATATGTGATTATTGGATTATGATGATTGTGAAGTCTGTTATTATGATGGACAACTCACAAATCATGAATCAATGATGAATGATTGTATATATTAATGTTGAAGTAAGTGCAATTATAGAGATTTATTATAGCAATCATATAGATAATATTATGATAGCATAGTAGATTTGGTGGGATAGCATAACAGATTTAGAAGGATTTAAATGGCGGATTTACAGGGATTGAGTAGTTGATCTTTAGTTATAGGAAAATGGATCTTTAGGAATGTGTATTGTTTATACTCTCTATATAATGTAAAGAATCTCACTTTGAGAGGCATTCAACAAAAATCTTGACATGGTATCAGAGTCTTCTCTTAGTTGTCTTGTTTCATAGAGTTCTTTTGTGGTTTCTTTCAAAAAAAAATTTAAATCTTGATTTCTTTGTTGACTTCGTCGACAATCAGTACTAACACGTAGGACTTTTGTTCTTGGTCACTCTAGTTATTTTCTGGAGTCTTTCTCATTTTCATAGCTATCCAAAAGCATGAATTCACATCACTTTGAATCCTTCAGTGTTTGTTCCATCGGGAAAAATTATTCTTCTTGGGAATTTCAACTTTAGTTATTTGTCATTGGAAAAGAATTATGCAAGCATATAGATGGAAGTGATCCTGCTCCTACTGATCCTACAAAGTTAAGTGAATGGAAGATTAAAGATGCTCGAGTGATGACATGGATTTTAGGATCAGTTGACCCTCTTATTGTTCTTAATCTTAGGTCATACAAGAGAGCTAAGTGACACATCCTGCCTAAATTCTACTCCAAAACTGT
Organism: Solanum clarkiae; assembly: GCA_011800125.2. NCBI lineage: Eukaryota > Viridiplantae > Streptophyta > Magnoliopsida > Solanales > Solanaceae > Solanum > Solanum clarkiae. Next base: position 4,025 of record JAABOM020059797.1, read on the forward strand.
GCAAGAACGTGTCCACGGTGCTCTGGAAGACTCCAAAATTCTCTAGAATAACGCAGAAGATTGAAGAATAGACTAGAGAAGCCTGGAAGGTTCCAGAGTCTTGAATTCTCTAGAATAACGCAGAAGATTGAAGAATAGACTAGAGAAGGTTGGAAGGTTCCAGAGTCTTGTAGAAGTGTGTAGATAAGTCTTGCACTTGTAAATATCTTATATATTTTGTAGGAGCATTCTAGTAGACTTAATTGTAGCCATTAGATCAAATCAATACTAGCAGTCCATTGAAGAGGTGTAGTAGTATAAATACCCCTTCTTGGCATTCATTTTCAACTAAGCAAGTCACAAGCAATCACAAGCCTTGTAAAGCATTCTCTCTAGCAATCAAAGTATTCTTTCTTCCAAAAAGCTATCTTGTCTTTCTTATCTAGCATTCTGTTAGCGATCATAGTTGAAAGGCTTACTAGTATTTACAAAAGCATGAAAAATTTGTGAGCAAATTGAAAAATGCCGCATGGAGGTCTTTGCGGAAGTTCTAAGCCCATGACAAAGTGGTATCAGAGCAAGCTTTATAAAGGAAAATTATGGCAAGCGACGGAGAAGTCTATGCCACTAGCACTGCCAACGATATGCTTGATGTGGGCAAGAAATGCAAGGGGAAGAAAGGCTCCAAGAAGGCCGAGAAAGTGCCAAATGAACCATCACCAAGTGACGTGTCTCACACCCAGTCGCAGAATTAAGTGATAATGAGCGTGTCGAGTTGCTGACAGACATCACACCAGGGCTGGAGTGGGTCGCCAGAGTGGAAACTACCCGTCAAGCAGTAGAGTTGTTGGGCCATCGCTTGAATGAGATCGATGGCAAGTTCAAAACCTTGGAGGAGTTCACCCATGAGGAGAATAACAGCATCCGCAAGGACTTGGACGTGCAGAGGGCAGCTAAAGTCGAGGCGAGAGAAGCACAGACTTCCTTCGAGAGCAGGGTTGAAGCCTTAGAGGGCAGGTTCATGGGCATGCTGGAAGCCATGAGCACAAGTATAAAAAAGCTCGATGAAGTTGTCAAGGAAGGGAGATATGTTGCACCGACCGTAGAAAGGGAGGCCAGGATCGAGGCTCCCAAGCCACTAGTCTTTAAGGGAGACCATGACGCACAGGAGGTGGAAAATTTCTTGTGGCACTTGGAGAATTACTTCAAGTATAACAAGGTAAGCAGTGATGAGACGAAGATTAACATGGCTGTACTGTACCTGACAGAGATGGTGTTGCTATGGTGGAAATGCAAAGATGCCAAAATAAGGAAGGGGTTATGCACGATCAGCACGTGGGAGAAGTTCAAGGCAGAGTTCAAGAAGACCTTCTTCCCTAACAACGTCATCTATGAAGCTAAACGGACGCTTAGGGAACCGAAGCAGACCGACAGCATAAGGGCATAAATAAAAGAGTTTACAACTCTCACGCTTCAGATCCCTAACCTCACAGAGGAAGATACAATGTTCAACTTCATGGAGAGGTTGCAGAATTGGGCCAGGATAGAGCTGGAACGATGACAAGTTTCCACCTTCGATGAGGCCATCACCCAGGCAGAAGCCCTGACAGACTTCAAGCATGATAAGGGAAAGGCTAAGGAGATAATGAATAGCCATGTCAAAGGTGGGGGAGATCACAACAGAGACAAGGAGGCATACCCACCCAGGAGCCAGGAGTGGGTTGACAACAAGAAGTTCGGACGTTAGGCCTACGCCGAGAGAAATGATCAGTCGTCCAAGGGAAGCAACTGATACATTTGTGGAGGCCTAAACAGTTATGTAAGGTGTCGCTAGATGAAGAACCTTGGAGCCATATTGCAGGAGCACAAGAAGAAGGAGTCTCAGTACCAAGGACTGAGCTCGGGCATCACCCAAGTAGGCATGATTGGGTTATGTGCCACTACTGCCACACCAACCCGTAAGCAGGAGGCTTACCCAATGCAGTACGTGGATATGACCCTAAAAGGCAAACGAGTGTATGCCATGGTAGACACAGGAGAAGAGGCTAATGTTATGACCAAGGCAGCAGTGACAAGGTTGAGGTTAAGCTATAAACCGAGTGACACTCGCCTCAAGACGATCAATGTTCCACTAACACCAGTATGTGGAGTTGCGCATGATGTGGACATCACTCTAGGCAGATAGCAAGGTAAAACCAACTTTGTTGTTGGCCCCTTAGATATTTTCGACATTATACTTGGGCAAGAATTCTTCTGCCAATGCCACACTATGACAGACCCCCTACCTTCAACGGATGCTCGTGTTGGAGAAGGAAGGGTCCTGTATGGTACCTCTAGTTGAGATACCAAAAGCGAAAGGGGTTGCCTAACTTTCGGCCATGCAGATTATGAAGGGCCTTAAGAAGGGGGATCCTACTTATCTGGCCACCATCGTAAGTTCGGGTGAAAATGATGGTGCTGCAGAAACCCTGCCACCTAGCATGGAGAAGGTGCTCGAGGGAAATCAAAGACATCATGCCCGAGGAGTTACCAAGACATTTGCTGCCAAGACGGGAGGTCGACCACAAGATTGAGCTGGAGCCAGGGACAAGACCGCCGGCCTACCCTCCATACAGGATGGCACCACTGGAGTTGGAGGAGCTTAGGAAGCAGCTGAAGGAGCTCCTCAAAGATGGCCACATCTGACCATCCAAAGCACCGTATGGGGCCCCATTATTGTTCAATAAGAAGAAGGATGGTTCTTTGCGCCTATGCATAGACTATCGGGCACTAAACAAGTGACCGTAAAGAACAAGTATCCTATCCCGTTGATTTCTGACCTGCTCAATAGACTCGAGCATGCCAAATACTTCTCCTAGATGGATCTTCGAAAAGGCTACTACAAGGTACGCAGTGTGGAAGGGGATGAACCGAAGACAACTTGTGTGACAAGGTACAGGTCCTACGAGTGGTTGGTGATGCCGTTTAGCTTAACCAACACACCTGCTACCTTCTGCACACTCATGAACAAAATCTTTCATCCCTACTTAGATGACTTTGTGGTGGTGTACCTGGATGATATCATTATGTACAGTGACACCTTGGAGGAACACGTGCAGCACTTAAGGAAGGTCTTCTAAGTCCAAAGGGAAAACCAGCTATATGAAGCATGAGAATGTTAATTCGCCCAGCACAAATGCACTTCCTAGGTCACATTATCAGCCAGGGCCAGCTACGCGTGGATGTGGCAAAGGTGTGAGCTATCAAGGAGCGGGAGGCACCCACAAAGGTTAAGGAGTTAAGGTTGTTCCTTGGCTCGCCAATTACTATCGGAGGTTCATCAGTGGCTACTCTGCAATAGTCGCTCCATCACCGAGCTATTGAAGAAAAATAAGCTATGGGTTTGGAGCAAGAAATGTCAGAAGGCTTTTGAGGGCCTCAAAGTTGCCATTTCGAAGGAGTTGGTTCTTGCTAACATCTCAAAAATGTTCGAAGTACATACGGATGCCTCAAATTATTCCATAAGAGGTGTACTGATGCAAGATAGACACCCCATAGCCTTCAAAAGCCGCAAGTTAAACGAAACAAAATGGTGGTATACTTTGCAAGAGAAGAAGATGACCACCATCATTCATTACCTAAGAACTTGGAGGCACTATTTATTGGTTTCAAAGTTCGTGGTCAAAACTGATAATGTTGCCACTAGTTATTTCCAGTCTCAAAAGAAGCTAACACACAAACAAGCCAGGTGGCATGACTTTCTGGCTGAATTTGACTACAAGTTGGAGGATAAACCAGGACAAGGTAATGTTGTGGCGGACGCCTTAAGTAGAAAGGCGGAATTGGCTGCCATCATAATAGCCCAATGCAATATACAGGAATCCATCAAAGAGGGCTTGTCACATGATCCAGAGGCAAAGAGGCTCGTGAAGTTAGCATCCCAAGGGAAAACTCGATGCTTCTAGATAAAAGATGGTCTCCTACTCACCGCCCGGCAAAGAGTTTATATGCTAAAGTATGGGAATGTCAGTCAGTAGATAATGAAGGAGAGTCACGATACCCTATGGGTCGGGTATCCAGGGAAGCGTCATACAAAAGCTTTTATCGAGGCAATCTATTACTGGCCACGCATGCGAGATGATATCAAATGTTATGTGCAGACGCGTCTTGTGTGCCAGCCAGACAAGGTAGAACAAAGTCATCCTGGAGGACTTTTGGAGCCACTACCAGTACCCGAGCGTCCGTGGGAAAGCATAACCATGGACTTCATCACTGGCTTACCGAAGTCCGATGGGTATGGTACCATCATGGTTGTGGTAGATCGATTTTCAAAGTATGCCACCTTTATTCCAGCCACAGACAGATGCACAGCCAAGGAGGCAACCCAATTATTCTTCAAAAATGTAGTAAATTATTGGGGGTTTCCGAGGCACATAATAAGCGACAGGGACCCGCGCTTCACAGGAAACTTTTGGAGGGAGCTGTTTAAGATACTTGGTATGGAATTACACTTCTCCCCAAGTTTCCACCACCAAATCGATGGCCAGATAGAGTGATTAATGCCTTACTGGACTACTACCTTAGGCACTTCGTGAGCTAAAATGATTAGGCCAAGTTGCTTGATGTGGCCCAATTCTCATATAATTTGCAGAAGAGTGAAGCTACTGGCCAAACGTTGTTCGAGTTAGTGACATTCCAATCCCCAAACTCCGCATTCACTACCAGCCACATTTGAGGGAAAGAGTTTGGGCGCATACCATATGGCCAGAGGATTTTAGGAGCAGATGGATACCGCTAAGTCTTATTTAGACAAAGTGGCCAAACAGATGAAGAAGTTCACCGACCGCAAACGTCATCCCACAGGCTATAAAGTTGGACACTTCGTCTTGGTGAAATTCAACCCAAGGCAATTCAAGGCACTAAGAGGTGTAAATCAGAACTTAGTGCGCAAGTACGAAGGCCCATTTAGGATCGTTGGCAAGATCTCTTACCGACTGGAGCTACCACAATCATTAAAGGTACATCCTGTCATTCATGCCAGCATCCACAAGTTGTACCATAAGGATAAGGATGACCCAAGCCAAGGACAGTCAAGTAGGGCAATTATTACCATCATCGCCTCGCATGATCAGGACATAGAAGCCATCATCGATTACCATGCCAAGCAGAAGAGGGGACAGCCTACTACCGCAATATTCCTTGTCCACTGGAAGGGTCAGTCTCTAGAAGAGGCCACTTGGAAAAGATATGAATACTTATGGCAGTTTAGGGACAAAGTACGGGAGTTTTTGCAACAACAGTAATGCGTCGCGATCGTTGCATCATTGGGTGCAGCAGAATGACACCTCCCGCCTAAATTCTGCTCCAAAATTGTGTAGGAACGTGTCCATGACGCTCTAGAGTACTCCAGAATTCTCTAGAATAATGCAGAAGATTGAAGAATAGACTAGAGAAGCCTGGAAGGTTCTAGAGTCTTGTAGAAGTGTGTAGATAAGTCTTGCACTTATAAGTATCTTAGATATTTTGTAGGATCATTCTAGAAGACTTAATTATAGTTGTTAGATCAACTCAATCCTAGCCATTCATTGAGGAGGTGGAGTAGTATAAATACCCCTCCTTGGCATTCATTTGCAACCGAGCAATCACAAGCCTTGTAAAGCATTCTCTCTAGTAATCAAAGTCTTCTTTCTTTCAAAAAGCTCTTTTGTCTTTCTTATATAGCATTCCTTTAGCGATCATAGTTAAAAGACTTACTAGTATTTGCAAGAGCGTGAAAGATTCACGAGTAAATTGACTAGTGCCGCATGGAGGTCTTACCGGAAGTTCTAAGCCCTTGACGTAAGTCTATGTAAGATAATTTGCAAAAGGTTTACAACCAATATAATGGCGCAAGATGCTTTTAGTTAGAGTATGATATTGCTAATTACTCTCAAGGAGATCTTCCTGTTCAGGATTATTTTTATGGATTTCACTAATTACTCTCAAGGAGATCTTCCTGTTCAGGATTATTTTTATGGATTTCAGAACTTATGGGCTAAATTTATAGATATTGTCTATGCCAAAATACTTGCTGAATCTCTCTCTGTAATTCAGGCAGTTCATCAGCAAAGAAAGCAAGATCATTTTCTGATGAAATTATGGTCCGACTTTGAGAGTGTTTGCTCTAGCTTGATGAACCATGAGCCGCCTCCTTCGTTGGATGTTTGTTTCAGGGAATTGCTACGTGAAAAGCAACATCTAGTCACATAAAATGTTTTCAAGAAAGAAAATGATGTCATTGTTGCATTTGCTGCTCAAGGTAAAGGAAAGAGTAGGGATATGACTAGACTCAATGTTACACTTGCAAGAGATATGGTCATATTGCTAGTAATTATGACAAGAAGTTCTGTAGTTATTGTAAACAACAAGGACACATTATCAAAGAGTGTCCCATGCGCCCTCAAAATCATAAGGTCAATGCCTTTCAAACTGGGATATATGGTTCTACAACTGATAACTCATCTTCAGGACAAGCTCCTCCTGAAATGGTATGACAAATGATTGTGTCATCCCTTTCAGCATTGAAACTACAAGGTAATGATGTTACATCTAATTTTGGGTTTGTTGACATAGGTATTTCCAATTATATGACTAACTCAACGAGCATACTAAAACATGTTCGTTAAATATCAAGGTCCATCACAAATATAGATTGCCAATGGTAGTAATTTACCTACTACCAAGGTTAGGGACATTACTCCAACTTTCAAAGATGTTTTTGTTTCACCAAAGCTCTCAACTAGTCTTATTTCAGTTAGGCAATTGGTAGATAAGAATTGTGATGTGAATTTTTTTCGTAATGATTGTCTTGTGCAGGAACAGGTGTTAGGGACGATAAAGGCAATGGGGCCTAAAGTTGGACAATTGTTTCCTATACACTTTTCCATTCCTCCTGTTCTATCTTTTGCTTGTACTTCTATTTCTAGTAAGATTGAGATTTGGCATAAGCGTCTAGCACATTCAAATTCTATTGTCTTCTCTCATTTATCAAACTCTGGTTTATTGGGAAATAAAGATAAACTTTCAATTGCTTCCATTGATTGTTCTACTTGTAAATTAGACAAAAGTAAAAATTCCTTTTCCTAATTTTGGTAGTCGTGCTACAAAGTGTTTTGATATCATTCATAGTGATGTTTGGGGTATTTCACCAATTGTTTCTCATGCTCATTTCTAATACTTTGTGACATTTATTGATGATTACAGTCGGTTTACATAGGTATATTTTCTTTGATTCAAATATGAGGTATTTTCCATCTTCAAGACTTTTTTGGCTTACATTGAGACTCAATTTTCTACATGCATTAAATTATTAAGTTCTAATTCTAGGGGAGAATATATGTCTTATAAATTCAAAAATCTCTTGCTTGGGAAAGGAATTGTCTCACAACACTCTTGTCCATATACACCACAACAAAATGGAGTTGTTATGTGTAAAAATCATCATATTCTTGATATCACTCATACTTTATTGATTGAGTCTTCTATCCCATCTAAATGTCGGGTGGAAGTTTTGTCTACTGTTGTCTATTTAATTAATAGACTGCCATCTAAAGTGCTAAATTTTGAGTTTTCATATTTTCATCTTTATCATCAAAATCCTAAGTATAATAATTTTATACATTTGTTTTTGTATGTTTTGTGCATCTGCCTCCTTCTCAGCACTATAAACTTTCTGCACTGTCAACTAATTATGCTTTAATGGGTTATAGTACTTCACATAAAGATTTTATTTGCTATGGTCCATTTTATAACAAATTTCATGTTTTGGGAAATGTTGTTTTTTTTAGAATCAATATTTCTTTCCAGCTCATGTTGAATCATCTTCTATTTGTCCTCTTCTTCCTACTTTTGAGGATTTATCATCTTCTTTTAAGTGGTGCAAACCTGGATTTGTGTATGAACGATGTTGTCCAACTTTACCCCATCCCGAAATTGATTCACCACCTAAAACTGCATCACAGTTTGAATATGAGAAGTCTTCGAGATCTAATCCTATTGAGCCTACTCGGTTATCTACTCGAGTATCTCGTACTCCCAGTTGGCATGGCTTTTCCTCTACTTTATCCAACATTTCTGTTCCAACTTGTTACTCACAAGCTTCTAAGCATGAATGTTGGTAGAAAGCAATGGAAGAAATTTTGGCTCTTAAGGAAAATAATACATGAGACATTGCTTCATGTCCTTCAAATGTCCACCCAATTGGATGTAAATGGGTCCATTAAATTAAACTTCATTCTGATGAAACTCTTGATAGGTACAAAGCTCAATCGGTTGTTCTTTGCAACAAACAAGAGTATGGTATGGAGTATGAGATTTTTGCACCCGTAGCAAAAATGACTAGGGTGTGAACTATTATTGCCATTGTTACTTCACAAAATTGGCTTCTTTACCAAATTGATGTCAAAAATATTTTTCTCCATGGTAATCTTAAA
>JAABOM020059798.1:0-12453 GCA_011800125.2 Solanum clarkiae
TGAGGGAGCATACAGTATGGTCAATTTCTTTATCACCTACAACCAATTCAATCCCATGACAAAAGAACAAAAAATTCCCAGAATAGCTTTTTCTATACCTAAATACTTGTTTGCTCTTCAATTTCTTCCATCTAGGTCACGCCGAACTCCAAACCCCTCTCTTCTGATTCTTTTGTGTTTCAACCGCTTCTAATTTCTAATTAAGACTTATTGATATCCTTATTTCCTTAAATCTATTATTTTCCATCAGTTATACAACATAAAGTATTACCAAATTAAGAATTTAGTCCACTAATTAAGTCGATTATCTAAATTTATCCATAAACTAAATAGTCATAGTTATTGAATAGTCAAAAGTACTCACTTAAATTTTTTTGAGATAAATTTTTTAGGAAATCAAAAGGACTAATTCTAAGAACGATATTATGGGTTTTTATAGAATGGGAACCCGAGGGACCCAAACAAGTCTCTTAGCATACCAATCACATATCCTTAGTCACGAAACCAAATAAAAAAACAAAAGATATATAAAATGGGGAGTGGGACAAAGGGAAGTCTTTGAATATAAATAAATCATAATAGACAAGCTCTTAGTATAATAAAATCATTATATCCAACATACATCTCTAACTTGGAATGGAGCGGGGGCCAAAACACTTTCTGGGCTCACCCTCATAATATCAAATGTTCAACATAAAAAAATTTTAGAAATAGCAAGAGAAAGTAGATAGTGTCCTCGAACTTGATGACTCACCAAGATTATCTTCAAAGAATCTCACTAGCCACGTGGAGGATGATCAAGAGGAGCTCTGATACGTTCTAATATACTAAGTATGTAGGATGCAATGCAACAAGACATAAACCAATATAGTTAAAATTTATAATCATAGTCAATACATAACATAAGCTCAATATGGCATGCATAGTCGATGCTTGAAGTAAAGCATGCTTGTAAATCATTCAACTTACATAGAACATAATACATGTGTGGGAAGAGACCTCAACCAATAAAGAATAAGACCAAATGAGTTATAACTTGGAATCCCAATGATTAACTCTCATCGATAAATAGGTGGCCTACTTGCCAACGTAAACCATACTTCACCTTATGGGAGCTCATCCCAATTCGGAGAAGTAACCCCCCTTACGGGAGTCCATTTCATTTCGAGGTGGACTTCATGATAAACTGCACTAAATAGATCCACTAGTATAGCAAGGGTATAACATAATCCTATTTTGGCACATAGTTTGAGGAAAGGAGTATGAACCCTTGAAGATAGTTCAAGCCGACATCCAATCCATCGGTGCAAAGTCTAATCCCACGAAATACTTGAAATATTCATAATATTAATAACTTGTAATAAACATGGAATCATGACGTGAGTAGCTCTTAAACATACTTGATCTCTAATGGTAAGCCTAACTTGAAACATATGAATAGATCATAATCATACATGAACCCTTGCTTTAACATAAATGGATCACAAGAGGTAAAATTGTGAAAATAGGGTTTAATTTTGTACTTGCATAATCATAGGTAATTTCATGAATTCATAACATACTTGATGGCCTATATTCATCATAAAGTCACGTGACTTGTAAAGCATGTAAATAGCTTGAGAATTCTTGACTTGACATTTCATCGAACACTTGGTGGGCACATATGAATACATGTTCAAATCATGAAAAGTACAAGGGTATTGATCATGAAATATTGAAATCAATACATCTTAATGTCATGTAAATTTGCCCACCAACATCATCGTAAAATGCCATCACGGGTTACATGTAAATCATATCAAAACTGCACAATAGTTCATAGATTTCATAGCGTGAATCATGTATAGTCAAAATGGATAAAGATTTATACATAGTATAAGCTCAAAATAGATATTCATGTATAATCAACAATATTTTACAAAACTCCAGTATATTTCATGCTCATATTTCATAATAATAGATACCCCTAGGTAAAACAACTCGAAAACATGCAATTTTCATAGCTTTGGAAGGTTGGACTCCATGGGTGAAAGACTCAATAGATGAAAATCACATAACTTAACCTTGGGTTTTCTTGATGCAAACTTGAATGAGACTTGAAGATTAAATTGAGTTCATGAGATCTGAAATTAATCTTGAGGCACTTGAATTTGGATGAGAATTTTGATAAAATGGTTGAGAGGTTTTAGAGAGGATTTTTGAGTGACATAGAGTTGAAAAATGGCTAAGTATGAGAGATTTCACGTGTAAATGGTCATGGGGTCATGAACCACAATGCTCTTAGGTCGAAACAAAAATTAAGGAAGTGGCAACACAGGTCTGTATCGCGGAGCCAACGTGAACCCTCACTATTTTTGAAAAATTTTGCAAAAGTTATTTTTCGCTACGATTCTTCTAAAATTCTAGTTATCCCATTTCCTACTTAATTTTACCCCTGATCAAGAATATGAAGTTGAATTTTCAATATTATGCACGGATTTTGGGATATATAAAAATTACAATTATAGATATTTTCGAAGTACAATTTTTAGGTTGGTTCAGTGTACAATTCTAGTGATGGGTAGACTTTTGAAGTTTGTTTTACGAATGTTCAATGGGTCATGAAACATTTTACGAGTCATAGATCAAGTCTTGCACCCTGAGGAATAGAGAAGAAGGACTTTCTGAAGATTTATCAGACGAAACCCCTACGGGCCATAGAATCTTTTACGAGCCGTAGCGTTGTAGAAGATTATAGAAACAAAGTACGAAAGCCTGAATATGGCCGTAAATCAATATACACCCCATGGAGAAAATCATGAGGCATGCCAACACAGTCATCCTATTTTGTTTAGGACATATATTTTAATCATTATAAATAGCTTTTTAGGTTATTTTTCTAGGTGTGTTCAAAGAGTTAGCAAAAAACATAGTGAGATAGAGTAGACAAAAACATTGGAGAGTTTTGAGAAACAGTTGTACACTTTGATTTGTGCTTAATTCAATTGTGTAAGACCTCTTGAAGCTTGGAATTACTTGTGCTTAATTCAATTGTGTAAGTTCTCAATTATGTTATTCAAAGTCATCAGTCTTGCATCTACACAAATCATGAGTAGATAATTCAACAACTAGGGTTGTGGAACAGTGAAGAACTAATAAGGTAAAATCGGATAATTCATGACTCTTGAAAAGTGCGTCTCCATATATTAATTAAGTCTCTTCATTTTGCATATTTTCTAGTGGTGGCCAACATTAGAACCCACCTAGTGTTACTGACTAGACTAAGGTAATAATGAATAGAAAAAGATATTTATTGTCAGGATTGGATTGATGTGTTCTCATCTAATCAACCGAATTAGGCCAAAGAGAGGTTGTAGAGGGATAATAAGTAAGGGATAGTAATGTCACGCTATGGAGATGGTCGAAGTCACGTTATGAAATTTGCTTCTTGCCCGGGCCAAAGGGTTTAGTAACTTACTGTCCTGCATGCTACACCCTAGAATATAATTAGGTAATTCGGTGATACCAAGTTAGGGAATCATGGGAACTCAATTCCCTAGTTCCGCTCCATATTGATTTATACATTTGTGTTAGTTAGCATTACTTTGCTTACTTGTTATTAAAAAACCCCTTTGGGGAGATAAGTTGGTTAATAACCCAAAAATGCATAACTGAATTCCTCTAATTCTACAGTATTCCCTTGGGTTCGACCCTAGCCTTGGTTAGGGTCCCTTTCTTGACAACAACTACTTTATCCTTAAAAGTGAGGTGTACCTTGGGCGACATTAAGATTTTGGCACCGTTGCCGGGAACACGGCTATACCTATTTAAGTCAAGTGATCGGGAATTAATCCTTATTTCTCTCATGTTGGATTTTTTTGTTATTTTTGTTTCTTTTCAAGGTGTAAGTATAGTGTATGCATAACACGCAAAGTCGAGGTAGAAGCTTGACTCCTTTTGACCAAGAGATCTAGAGAATATTGAGAAGAATAGCCTAAGGTAAGGCCAATAACACTGTAAATATAGCTTTAGACCAGAACGAGAATGATAATTCTAACAATGAAACCCTATCTCCTCTTGAGGATATTTCTCCACAATAATAGGACTTTAACGCCAACGCTTATCAGTGGAACCAATATAGGATAAACCCTGTGGCTATAGAGGTGTTTGGAGCTATTGTGTTGCTACCACTACCGCATGACACAATGTTCGTGGTCTCGAGTAGGTTGCTTTAGATGATGTAGAATTGTAGATTGTTTGTGGGCCTGCCATCGGAGGATCCTCATAGCCATCTACACAATGTCACATTTATCCAAAAGAGTGTAATGGAAACACAAAATCCTCCAATGGATGTTGTGGGACTGCTTGTCTTCCCATTATCTCTTACAGGCAATGCAGCACTATGGCTATCTGAGTTCTCATAGAGTTTGATACTAGTTGGGTTGAATTGCAGTAGGCCTTTTTGGAGAGGTACTTCCCCAGATTAAAGAAGTTTTCAAGTTGAAAGATCAGTTCAACAACTTTGAGCAACTTCCTAGTGACTTGATCAGTACTATAGGAGCAGTGTACTAAGTTCTTGAGGAGTGTCCCAGACCACAAAATTATTGATGATACCTTAGTGGAGATCATCTACTGTGCCCTTGATGAAAATAGATAAGCTTGTCTTGATACCATCTTGGGGGGATTGTTTGCGGATGAATCATTCATAGAAATTGTTGATTAGCTGGATATCAACCAAATTAAATTATGTGTAGGGGCCTATGAATGAGCCTCCCACCAAATACTCGAGTACGGTCCATAAGACCGGTGCAAGCAATGATAAATGAGGAGATCACGTGGATGCTCACTCAAAGTAATGCCAACATGGAGATACTAATGAAGCAGACACAAGAAATAGCTAGGACTAGAAGCATATACAAAAGTTATCACACCAGGCACAGGGTATAGGAAAGTGGTGCACAATGAGACCACCAGGATAGGTATAGGAGTGGTCATTACGTGCCCCTCCTCCATAATCGTGATGCGAGTACACATAATTACAGTGTTGAGGAGCTGTTTAGCCAACTATCAAGAAAGGTCGATGCATAGGATAAGACCTTGAGGGGGACTATATCTGACATAGCCAGTATAAATTAGAAATCAAACATTACTATTGCAATCAAACAGCTCGACCATTTGTGTGGATAAGTATCAACTCAACTCAGTCAGTTCTAAAGGGGCATAGTCCCCAGCACCATAGTGCAAGACGTAAAGGATACTGAAAGATGTAAAATGGGTATGACTAGTTGTGAGGGAAGAACCCCTGATCCTTCTACTGCAGTTGACAAGGAAGCACAAAAGTTTGAGGAAGTCTGAGTACTCAAGCTATCTATATCATATCGCAATAATATATTAGGCGCTACTTGGAAGGTAACCCAAAGTGGAGACCGACGCTTAGGCGCCCAGGTATGTCTTTTTGACGTTGATATTTTCTTTTGTTTTGATTATCTACATTAAGGATAATGCACCTTTTTTTCGATGGAGTGTGGATAGTTATGGGCCTCAGTGAAGTCTGAGTAGCTTAGGTCTATAACTACACCAATTTTTGAATCATAGGAATTTTCTTACCTTTGTTATTTTTCCCCATGGGTATTTAATTTCTGTTGAAAAGGCATGTTTAGGATGTTTAGGTAGTATTTGCAGCATATAGTACTAATATCTAGGGCGTATATATGTTTCTGTATTTTTTGTGAAAAATGATACCCACCAAATTTTATATTAGTTAGTCTAGATAGAGACCATGCATGTTTAAGTTTATTGACATTGTTTGTTTTGATAAGTGAGGACAAATTGAGATAAAAATCATGATTGGAGAGTCTTTTATTGATAACGTAATCAGTGCCATGTGAGGATTATCTTAATTTTCTAAATTTATGTGTTGTGTGCTAATTCAACTGCCCTGTTACTCCGATTTAGACTTTAGATTAATTAGGAAAGGATCTTAGGTCATTATTCTTAACAGTCCAATTAGCCTAAATAACCGGCCAAATTTGCAGAATATCCCTTTTATCCTAATATTTGAGTTTTACGTGTGCCTATTCTTTGTAAAAATCTAAATGACCTAGCCTTATTAGTTGTAAAATTTTGAAATTGGCCTTAGTCCTTCCTTGAACATTATGCACCTTGACTGATGAAAAATGGCTAAGTTAAGGGTGGGTACCAAAGGTGGCACTAGTTCTGAGGATGGACAATGTGTACTTTAACTCAAGCCAAAAACCTAAGTTAAGGGTGGCTGGTGTAACGGTGAAACAAAGAATGACGGGGAAAGTTATTAATACAGGGAAAAGGAGAAAAATCATGTACTGGGTGCAAGAAAAATAAGTAAGTCATCAGTTATGAGCTAAAAAGAAAAATGAAGTGTAAAAGTAAGGCAAAAAGCTGAAAAATGAAAAGGAAGCACTCAGAAAAGCTTGAAATAGGAGAAAAGGGAGAAAGAATTAAAGTGACAAGTGTTGGTAGGGTAAACAGGTACATACATGTAGTTCCAAGTAGGGCCTTCAGTCACTATGTTCTTGAAATATCATACCAAATCCCCCTGAGCCTGCATTACAAGCCCATAAAGTCCTAAAGTGATCCTAGTCCAAGTGGTCGAAGGTCTTGGTCATGAGTATAGGGCCAAACCTATGGTATTGGGCATCATACCTGAATACCTTTTGTGAGGGTGAGTGATTTTTCAGAGTTCCAGATTATACATGAAAACATCATTGAGAGTGATATATGGGACTTCTTTCTATGAGGGCACTTTCATTGCATTGTTAACATTAGACTTATTCAGTGATTGTGGCTTATTGATTGTACCTCACTTGTCATAATTATATTGTCAAAAGCATTAGTTTGTATTGGTTTGCTGGATAACTATCTTATTATGTTTTGAAAAGTGGTGTGCGTATATGTACTTAAGTTTGATGTAATTTATGCCATTAGGCTGATGTATGTGTGTTACTGTACTACTTATATAGATTGAGTCAATCGCTTGAGGACAGGCAACAATTTTAAGTTGATGGTGTTGATGTGTTGTCAAAATAAAATACTTTTGATGCTTAAAACTTGGAATTTTCTATGTTCTCAATGCGATGTTAGTGGGTTTTCAGTGCTTTTGTGTTTGGTTTGCAGGATTTTAGGGTTGACATTGATTTTGGGAAGAATACGCCAAAGTTGCTAATTTTGAGGATTTACGAGACACTTTCGGGCCATAGAGTATTCTACAGGCCGTGAAGGAGGTTTCATGTACAATTCCAGGAAGGGGTAGATTTTTGAAGTTTGTTCTATGAATATACAGACGAGTCATAAATAATATACGAGTTGTAGATCGAGTCTTGTGCCCTGAGGATCAGAGAAGAAGGAATTTCTGAATATTCATTAAATGAAACCCCCTATAGGCCATCGAGGGGTATCGTAGAATACAAGTCAAGATTTGTTGCAACGAAGTACGAAATCCTGAATACGGGTCGTAAATCACTATATGGCCCGTAAAGAATCTCGTGAGACATGCCAACCCAGTTATCCTATTTTGTTCAGGATGTGTATTTAAAAATTATAAATAGGTTTTAGGTTATTTTTCTAGGAGAGTTCAAAGATTTAGCAAAAAAATAGTGACGTGGAGTAGAGAAAATATTGGAGAGTTTTGAGAAACACTTGTACACTTTCATTAAATCTTCTAATTATAATCTTGTGATTCTGTTTGAAGCTTGTATTTACTTGTGCTTAAGTCAATTGTGTATGGGCTCTATTATGTTATTCAAATTCATAAGTCTTGCATCTACACAAATCATATGTAGCTAAATCCACAACTAGGGTGTGGGAACCATGAAGAACTAACAAGGTAAAATTGGATAAGTCATAATTCTTGAAAAGTGTGCATGCATGTATTGATTAACTCTTTTCAATTTGCATGTTTTCTAGTAGTGGCCAACATTAGAACCCGCCTCGTGGTACTGACTGGACCAGGTAGTAATGAATAGAAAAAGAGTTTATTTATCGGGGATTGGATTGATGAGTTCTCATCTAATCAACCAAACTTGGCCAAGGGGAGGTTGTATTGGGACAATAGGTAAGGGTTAGTAGTTTCACACTGTGGAGAGGAGCAAAGTCATGTAGTGAAATTCGTCACTCATCTGGGCCAAAGGTTTTTTTTTAACTTAAATTATCATCCTGCATGTTATATACTAGAAAAGAATTAGGTTATCTGGTGATACCTAGTTAGGGAACCATGGGGAACACAATACTCTATTTCCTCTTTATATTGATTTAAACACTTGTGTTAGTTAGCATTACTTTCCTTAGTTGTTATTAAAACCCTCGCTTTGGGGAGTTAAGTTGGTTAATAACCCAAATTGCATAATTAAATTCTTCTAAGTTTATGGTATTCCCTTGGGTTCGACCCTAACCTTGGTTAGGTTCTATTTCTTGACAACAACCGTTTTATCCTCAAAAAGGAGGAGTAGTTTGGGTGACATTGGTATGCCATTTGACTGAGGTTTGTGTGTTACTATATTGCTTATGCAGATTGTGCCCGTCGCTTGAGAAAATGCAATAATTTTAAGTTGAGTGTATTGATGTACTATCAAAATACTGCACTCTTGATGCTTAAAACTTGGTATTTTGTGTGTTCTCATAACGATGATAGTGGATTTGATGTATTTTTATGTTTGTTTTGCAGGTTTACAGGGTTGGCATGATTTTTTTGGCTAACTGTGCAAAAATAGAAGAAATTATTGTTCAACGACACTCTTTATGGGTCGTAGAACAAAATCCAGTAAAGAAGAGATTTTCTAAAGTTAAGTGTAGAACATGCAGATGAGTCGTAAAAGATTCTATGAGTCACAGACGTGGTGTCGTACACTGAGGATCAGAAAGTTGAGAGTTACTAAAAGGTCATCCGACAAAACCCTCCACAGGTCATAATACTTTATACAATCCGTAGATAGGTCTCCTAGAAATGAATCCCGGATGTGTAGAAGAAATCCATGAAATTTCTTTTACGGGCCTTTGAACTTTATACAACCTATAAAGTTGCCCACAGAGCTTGTCGACTGAATTCTCCTATTTTGATTTGGTCTTGCATTTCAATACTATAAATAGGTTTTTTAGGTTAATATTCGCGGGAACATTAGATAGTCAGTAAGAAAGAAACATTGTGAGACACTTGGAAAACAATATTTTGTGTTCTTAATTCATACTTATGATTTTTTGTGAAGAGCTTGGATTTCTTGTACTTAATTCTATTCTTATAAGTGGTTAATTAGGCTATTCAATATCATGATTCTTGCATCTACACTAATAATGAGTATCTCAATCCACAACTAGTATTGTGAGAACCATGAAGAACTAACAAGGAAAAATCGAATAATTCATAATTCTTAGAAAGTGTGCATGTATGTATGTAGTAATTCTCTTCATGATGAATACTTTTTAATGGTGAGCAACGTGAGAACTCACCTAGTGTTACTGACTAGATCAAGGTAGTAATGAATAGGAAAAGAGATTAATTATTAGGATTCAATTGATATTTCTCGTCAAATCAACCAAACTGGATCAAGAGGAGGTTTTACTGTACTAATAGGTAAGGTTTAGTGATATCACACTGCGGGGATGGATCAATTCACATAGTGAAATTTACCTGTCACCTGGATCTGTGTTGATGAACTTAACTTACCGTTCTGCATGCTACGCACTAGAAAAGAATTCGATTATTTGGTAATACCAAGTTAGGGAATCATGGGGAACACAATATTCTAAGTACTCTTCATACAGATTTTACATTTGTCTTAGTCTAGGACTTATTCTATAGTTTAACAACCCCCCCCCCCCCCGGGAAGATAAGTAGGTTAATTAACTCGAATTGCTTGAAATTTCTCTATGTTTACCATATTCCCTATGGGATCGACCCAAACCTCGGTTAGGATACATATCTTGACAACGACCTCTTTAACCTTTAAAAAAGAGGTGTAGCTTGGGCAACATCATACCTCCATTTTCAGCTTCATTCAATCTAACCCCCAACCTAGCCAACCGGTGGACCTCCCTTTCCAATTATTTATTCCTATCCTTAACAAGAGTCACACTTTCCATGGACACCCTATGTCACAACCCAAGTCTAGGGCCTAGACGTGACATGGAAAATGAAGAACCCGATGGGACCCCAAACAAGCCTCTTAGCATATTATATACACATCTTTGGTCGCAGAAGTAAAATAAACAACAACAACAATTGACATTAATAAGAAGGGAAGCGGGACTAACGAAAATCTTTCATAATAATAGTGGCATAAGAAAAGTCAAGCTTAAGATCATAAACAACCTTAATCTAACATCCAACGATACCTCTATATACAATGGAGCGGGGGCCAAGACACTTTCCAAGATCACCCTCAAGGCATAAGCATCCAAACACAATAAACAATTCTTAAAATAGCATGAATAGAAATAGATATTATCCTCAGAGTTCAGGACTCACCAAAAGCCTTCTTCTAGAACCGAACTAGCCATGTGGAGGAGGAAGGTAGATAGGAGCTCCGGTTCCTACATAGTGATATCATGTAGGCATAAATTATGTGTTAGCACTTAGAATGTACTAAGTATGCGGGGTGCAATGCAACAAAGACATAAGCTATAATATTCAAAATGTATACATATAGGCAATGGATATAATCTCAATGTAATATGTATGATCAATGCTTATAATAAAGCATGCATGTAAAAAATTTTACTTGCATAATATATCATACATATGTTGGAGGAGACCTTAAACAACATAGACCAAGAAAGCTACTACTTGGAATCCAAGGCATGACACCCCTTTGGCAAGGTGATCGAGACATAAAACCCCCTCGACAACGTGATCAAGGCATGATATCCCCTCGATAAGGTGTGCTCTACTTTCCAAGTTATACCATACATGACCCCAATTAAGGGGAATCATGAACAATCCGAGGCATGATACCACCCCGACAAGGTGATGGAGTCATGACACCCCCTTGAAAAGGTGTGATATAACTAGATGGATCCACTAGTAAAGCCCATTTAGGGAAATAATATAATCTTATAGTGGCACATAGTTTAGAGACTAAAGACTTTATATAAGGACCCCTGGAGTCGAGCCGCCACCTTAAGCCTCAATCGGTGCTAAGTCTAATCCCACGGAATACTTAAAATAATCATAACTTTAATCATAACATGAATAACTTGTAAGAGACATGATAACATGACATGATTAGCTCATTCACATGTTTGACCTCTACTAGTGAGCTTAACTTGAATATGAGGGGAAAATAGAAATCATGTTTGACCTCTCAACATGACATGAATGGCTCACAAGAGGATAAAATCTTGAAATAGGGCTCAACTTGTCACTTGTAAAATCATAGATACCTTTCATGAATTAAATACTTGCTTGGGAGCCCATAATTTTCAAGAAAAGACTTGACTTGTAAATAGTGCAATAGCCTTTCAACAACATAAGAATACTTGTCATATAAATTTATAAAAAAATCTCTCATCAACATCATGAAACCTTGTCAAGTAATTTAGTCAAAGACATGGTGGGTTTATGTCCATGTACCAAATCATGTATTTCAAGAGTAAGAGACAAGAGAGTAATAATATCAATTCATTTAAAATGATTCAAATCGTCCCACAAATATTGTAGTAAAACCCTCATACTTTAAGAAGATATCATATTTCAAGATATATAGGGAAAATAATTAGTTTAAATCATTATTAACCAACTCATCATGATAATATACATCATCTTTCAAAAAAATGGACATATGAAATCCATCTTAAAACCAAACCCCAACAACATTTTAGCATAAAACATTATTTCTTGTAAAACCCATATAAAGGGAATATATATAATACATACTAATATCATCATAAACAACGGTTCATAAATACCCCAAAAATAATACATAAATCCATGAATACCACACAATACTTTACTTCATGATAGTGCACAAAATAAACCATAATAGAATGCATAGCAGTAATACCATATTCAAGAGTTCATAAATAATCATAAAGATTCATAAACTTCATGTAGATCTAATACCCCACACCTTACATGTACTTTTCCTATGCACATGAAACATGATATGGATTTGTCAAATTAATGACTATTTTTGAAAGTGCTTGAATCTCATGTTAGAGAGCTACATGTGCGTCTAATGCTTAAGAGGATAGAGTGTATACAACTTTTGTGTCAAATTGAGGAGATCATGGTCTTAAATGAAGTGAGAGAAATGAGGTGCTTGTAGGAGTTAGGAAGCTAGAAGGTGAGTCACCTACTCGCTTAGATTAAATTTGCTAGCTAGATGGAAATGAGGGCCAACGTTGAATTTGTCCAACAACAACAACAACAACAACATAACCCAGTGCCTCAAAAGGCTCCCGCTCATTGCGGGGTGAGGGGGGGTCGGATGTACGCAGCCTAACCCC
>JAABOM020059799.1:0-12453 GCA_011800125.2 Solanum clarkiae
AAAATAACTTAATATACTCAATGTCAAAGAAACCTATCTCCCAAAGAAGTGTGAATTGGAGGCCTGAGTCCTCATGTGTGTTACTAATTGGTTGTGTACTTGTTCATGCTGTTGCTACTTATTAAGTGTTATGGATTATCCCTTGCTAAGTATTTTATGCAGGATATGGTTTGGTTATAATGTTAGGGGTAAGGGTATTCTATTTACTTAACTTTGTGTTTATTAGTTCGTTTGTTGAGTACCGCGTGGTATTTTGGTGCTCACCCCTTGCTTCTATACTTGTGTAGGTGGTGAAAACGGACTGTGAATAAAAATCCTTTAAGGCTTCAAGGATTCTCAGGAGACGTAGAGAGGTAGCTGTTGTCATTTGGCTAACTCTCTTGTTCCTATTTTTTCTGTACTTGTTCTATTTGAGAAGAAGAATAATTTGAACTTGTATTTCTTTGATTTTCTGTATTTCTAGTGGCTTGTACACGTGACAACCAATCCTTGGATGGAATTTAAGTTTATGGAAATTCTCAATTTTAGTTATTTATTTTAGTTAAAAATGCTTCAGCGCGTTATATTAATTAGCCCTTTTGAGTTAAAGGCTGACTTGTTCTGGTGGAATTGAACAAGTGCCATCACGCCAATTTTTGGGTCGTGACAAAATCACTCTTTCATGTCTTATACTATCCAATTGCATGATTTTGAGTATGTGTTCATGTACCCACCATTTTTGACTAAACTACATGACAAGGATTCTTGAATTAATAATGAACCAATGCATGATTTGCAAGTCAATTGTTGTCATGATAATTATGGGCTCCCAAGCATGTTTTAAGCTCACGAAGAGATTCCATAGTTTACAAGTGAATTGTTGAGCTCTTATTCTATGTTGTTCTCATGTGAATTGTAAAGCCTACTAGAAGGGTCATGAATCATGTTGTATACCTCACCCTCTAGTATAAGGCAAATGTCTACATGAAGAGGTCATGAACCATGTTATATACATCACCCTCATGTACGACCTATTAATGTACGTTGCCCAATATCTACATGAAGGGGTCATGTGTTGTAAGCCCTACCCTCATGTACGACTAAATCTCATATACTATCCACTACTTACTAGAAGGGGTCATGATCCATGCTACATCTCTTACTCTCTAGTACAAAGTATTTGGATGAGCTATTCATGACATGTTATTGTATGAAATAAGTTGTGAAAATATGATTATTCTCAAGCATGTTTACACCTAAGCATTAACTAATATGTCATACTGAGCTCATGTCCATCGATTGTGATTATGCATCTTGATTATTATGCTTATGATTTTTTTTGCATTGCACCTTGCATATTTAGTACATTTCAAGTACTAACACATATTATATGCCTACATGATATCACCATGTAGGGATCGGAGCTCCTATTGATCCTCCTCCTCCACGTGGCTAGCCGAATTGTTGGAGTTAGCTTTTGGTGAGTCCTCATGTTCGGGGACAATATCTATCTTCCTTCATGCTTATGTTAAGACCTTATCTATACCTTGGATAATTATCTATGAGGGTGAGCCTGGGAGATGACTTGATCCCCTGCCCCATCTACTAGTAGAGGTGTCGTTGGATATTATGTTGAGTCGTATTAATAAGCTTGACTCCTATTATGCTTATGCAATTATGAAAGACTTCCCTAGTCCCACTTCCCTTATACTTTATTGTTATTATTGTTGTATAATTTTATTTCCGTAACCAAGGATGTGTATGTGATATGCTAAGGACTTGTTTGGGGTTACTTCGGGTTTTCCATTTGCCGTGTCACGTCTAGGCCCTAGACTTGGGTCATGACATCAGCGCACACACTATATATGTTGATGTCAAAACGCATACTATATGTGTTGACATCAGCGCACACACTAGATGATACCAATAGGGCATTAATATTCGGAAGAGTATCATAGAGAGTTAAACTCAGCTTTATATGATACTGATATGATATCAATATACCAAAAGAGTGTCACAAAAAATATATTTTCTACTAATTTATAAATAAGTTTGTGACTTTAATAATTTTTTCTTAATTATTTTATTTCTTACAAAAGAGCTCAAAACTATATGATACCGATAAGGTATCTATATATCGATAGAGTATAACAAATAATATATTTTCTACTAGTGTAGAGTTTATTAAAGGGAAATTTTCATAAATAGCTTAGGTTTGAAACTTAATATGGTCAAATAGCTATATTTTACATAATTACCTAATATAACCTCCGCTATGTGACCTGGAGGGGAGGAGAGATACGAATTATATATGTATATTTGTCAAATTATATATGTATATCTATCAAATAATTGTATATGTATTATTAATATACACGTATATTTGTATATCTGACAAGAGAAATTAGGAGAGGGAGGAGAGAGGTGAGCGAGAGTGGAGAGAGATGAATTATATATGTATATTTGTCAAAATAATCGTATATATGCAACTAGTATACATTTGTAATGGTATATCTGCAAGAAATTGCAGAGAGAGAGGAGAAAAGCGAGAGAGAGGAAGAGAGGAGAGAGAGAATAACAACAAAGCCCTAACTATAGCTATAAATTGTAATTTTTTCAAACTACTGTTATATAATTTAAATACATATCATATATTTGCCAAATTATGGTATCTTTCCTTTAATAAATAAGTGTGTGACTTTAATAATTTTCTCTTAATTATTTTATTTCTTAAAAAATGAGAGCCCAAAACTATATGAGACCAATAGGGTATTAGTATGTTGATGCAGTATACAGAGAATTAAGCTTAGCTCTATATAATATCTATATGGTATTGATATACCGATGGAGTATCACAGGAATATATTTTCTACTAATTTAGAGTTCAATAAATACGTTTGTGACTTTAATAATTTACCCTTGATTATTTTATTTCTTAAAAAAGAGCCAAAAACCATAAGATACCAATAGGTTATAAATATACTGATGGAGTATCACAGAGAATTAAACTCAGTCCTATATGATACTGATATGATATCAATAAATCGACGAATAATCACAAAAAATATGTGTTCTACTAATTTAGAGTTAAATAATTTTCTTCGAATTGCTTCTTATTTATTTCTTATAAAAAGAGCATATTCTTATATGATACTCATTAGGCTAACAATTTATCGCAGAGTATCATAGAGGATAACCTCATCCTATAAGATACTAGTATAGTATCAATATACAGTCAGAGTATCACAAAGGATTAATTCATAATAGTCATGCTAATGTTTTGCTGATATTGTGCTGACGTCGTGCTGACATCATGGGTGAGTAAAAGGAAAAGTGGAGTAAGAAAGTAAAAGTTTGATTTATGGGTTCATTAAGGGTAAATAATTGGGAAAGTTATGCAACTAAGCAAACATATACTATTGAATTACTTATTACACCTATAGTTTAAACATATACTATTGAATTACTTATCAAAATAAATCATAGTTATTTGACGTCTTTGCTTCATCACTTAGGATCAACACCTCAATTAATTTTATTAGGTATATATTATCTTCCATTAATGTAAGTATTGGATAATTTTATCCACTAGGACTTAAATTGACGGAGAGACATCACTAAGCTAGAGTTTGACTATAGTATCCAAAATATTTTTTGCAAGACATTTTATTCACCATGTGTTTAGTTATAGAATTTGAAAAAACATTTGACATTTTAAAGAAATATGATTTATATCCATATGTTTTAAAATCTATTAAAAATATTCATAATCTTATATTATTATTTTTTTAATGAATATGCTCCATTGAAAATAACACTATAACACAATTGATGACAATCAACAATGACATGAATAACAATATGAACAAAAATAATATATTGATCACATATTAAAACTTATCAAGAGTTTGAGCACACTACATTCAAATAACTTTTCAAAAGCTTTAATTATAGATTTTTTATCTGTAGAACATACATACAGAAAAGTCTGTAACAAGTGGTGACAAATATACGGGTCTGGACAAATTGGGTGGGTTGAAAATGGATCAATATAAAATAGGTAATAATTCAACCCATTTTGTATGTAACACCTGGTGAAAAGACGAAAATATCCCTATAATTGACCTTGCGCATAATGTGTCTCCCTATGCTCCGTTTACAAATCCGAAACCAGATTTGCGATCAGTGCAAAAAAATGAGTTGGAAAATGGTCTCGACTCGATTTTAATGTGAAAAAACGCGAATTATTTTTTTCAAAGAAGTCAAAATAATGGGCTTTTCACACCCCTTCCGTGACGCATAAAGGATTCGGAATCATATTTTGTGTTTTTTCGAAATTTCAACGTAAACTGAGCAGTTGTGAAAATTTGGATTTTCACACTGGTGAGCGACGCGCACTAGTATAAAAACAAGCCAAAATTTTTCTTTTATTTGGGAAGGGTAGTTTCGACCTTTCTCACACCCCTTAATCCTAAACTTATCAATTTTAAGTCGTATTTAAGCCCTAAACGTCTATTTTACACCTTCATTCTTCAGAAAAACCCTCTCATGAACTCAAGCATAAGAAAGATCAAGATTCGCAGTAAGGCTGAAGAATTCCTTCCCATTCTTCAAGAATTCTTTTCCCAGGTATGTAAGGCCGCTCTAAAATTATTATTTTTAGAATATTGTAGAAAGTATAACCTAGTTTTCATCCCAAAAGTCTCAAGTCTTGATTTAGATTACTTTCATGAAAATCTTGCAAAGTTTAGTAAATTTCTTTACGTATGCATAAATTCTTGATTTAATAATGATGAATCTTGATTCTTTAATTGTTATTAAAGTATTGACTCCTAGATTTTAAGGTTATAAATGATTTTCTGTAAATTCACATGGGTTTCATTAACACCCATAAAGCTTATAGTTCGAGACAAGTTAAAGAATTTCCTTTCTTGAATAATTCTTGCATTTTAGCTGAGTACATTATATATTAAAGAATGATTTTCTTGAAGATTTCTTGGTACTTTAGTTGAGAAATCTAACATGTTTGAAAGTACATGAAAGATACTAGTTGCAGTAAAGTTAGAGATTTTAGTTGAGAAAACTAAGTAGTAAGCTGGGCTAAGTTCCCAAGAAAAGCCAGATTTCAAGAATTTATGATCATTTAAGTATGAACTATATAAAGTATTTTGGGAGTAGTATTGAGCACTGATATGGGTGAGAGTAGAATAAATTACTCAAACTCATAAACTATGTAGCTAGCATAGGATAGGTTGTACTACAGTATCTTCCTCATTAGCTACTGACATGGCTCAGTTCTGGGATAGATCCACTCCACTAGTTTTTCGTCCCCTACCCCGGCAAAGTACGGGACAGCTCTGGCAGCATGGGCAAACATTGTGTCATCATGAAGTACAAAGTGATGGTTGTCGGTTAGAGAAACTTCCAAGAAGTAAAGTCTATTATTTTACACAGAGAGATTTAACATTTCGTTATTAAAGTATTTTCTTTACTTATGTTGCATATTTAATGAAGTTGAGCCAAGTACAGACTAAGTTTTGAGTACTATGTTTTATATATATTTAGCTATGTAATTAAAGTGTTAAATATATATGTTTCTCTTATGTTGAGTTGCACTTCTGGCAAGTTTAGGAATATATATGTATATTTCATATGCATGGTATATTTTGTTAGTTAAGCTATCTCCAGGTGCAGTTTTAAAGTAAGTATTCTACTTTTATTACGTTTTGGCCATCTTACATACTGTACATTTCACATACTGACGCCTTTGGCGCTTCATCGTATCATGATGCAGCTGTAGGTGTCTATGATAGTAGCTGATCAGTAGGACAGTCCCCATCAACGGTCGGTGAGACGTCTTAGCATCCAGAGGAGCTCAGGAGTTTCCATTTATTTGTATTTAATTTTGTTGAGGTACCTATGAGTCTTCTCCGGTGCCTTATTTCAGAGTCAGTACTTTAGAGGCTTCGTGGACTAGCAAGACACTGTTTCAAATTATTTATTTGAAAGCTCTTAAGTTTAGTTGTATACTTTGTCACCGTATTCTTTAAGTTCATTAAATTTAAGTCCATTCTAGTTCATTACAGCATTATTGTCTTCCACTGAGTAAGTTAGCCAGGTCAAGTGGTTCGCTTGGGGCCACAAATGGTTCTTGAGTGCCGGCCACGTCCAGGGTGTAGGCTCGGGGTAACTTGGTATCAGAGCACAGAGTTCAAGTATCCTAGGGTGTCTACGAAGCCATGTCTATAGAGTCTTATTTATGGTTGTGAGGGCCCCACTTTTATAAATGAGGGCTATGGACATCTAAGAAAAAGTTTCCCTTTCTTTCATACTCTAGATCGCGCCATAAAGTTACTTTATAAGAAAAGTTGTCTATATTTGTTCGGTTTTCAGATTCGTTCGACTACCTCTCATAAATTAAGGTGGTTGAAACAGAGAATCCCAGATCTTTATTGTTGAGTTCCCTTCAGATAAAGTATTCAGAAAGCAAAGAGACTACACTAGGCTTGAGATGAGCCAACTAGTGTGCTTGAGTTATCTATCCATAATATTACGCTCTTATTCGTATGAATCGTGTGTTTGAGTTAGAGCGAGGTATGATGTTTTTCCTGACCATGTTCCCTCTATCATCCTGCAGATGTTATTCCCAAGAGAAAAGTTAAGTTATGTCTCTAATGTTAGTAGTATCCTCTCCCCTTGAGAGAAAGTGATCGAAGACTCTTTTAAAACATGTGACAGAATATTCCTAGAGCTAGAGAGATGTAGATATCATGAAGAGTGAGAATAGAAATTGCTAGAAGTTAGTAGCTAAGAGCCATGTGGTGAAAATTCGGGACCCTTCTAAGTTGGGTTAAAGGATAGTAAATGTTCCCTAGCTTCCATGGTAAGGTAGAAGAAGAGTTGTTAGTTAGTATAAGAGGGTGCACGCTCGAATATGAAAGGAGTTGATGTTGAAGTAGTATTGTGTTAGTAATGGTAAGTATGTGTGTTGAGCTTAAGAACAGAGGGCATAAGGTAGTAGATCTAAGCTGGACTCACGATTGTGAAAAGAAGGGTCATGTAAGATTTATAAAGTTATGAGCTTAGCTAAGTAAGGATGTATAATGGATGAGAGGTTATTATCTAGCTTATGAAAAAGGAGTGTGATGATAGATTGTACTTAGACAAACCATGATCTGGATAATTAAATTTTTATCATGAGGTTTGATGATCTAACAATTTTCGACCTTATCTGGTAGTTTAGAGTTACTAAAGTATATCTGTATATAAGAAGGGTGGGTGCACGTGGTTATTATTGAACCTTAAGCTTGAACATTAACTCAGTATCATGTGAAAAGAGGATAACAGGATGAGAGTAACACCATTAGTTGGAGGTCTGGTCTAGTAGACTTGACATAACATTGGCAAGAAATTAAGTTGTTCACTTGAAAGAAGTGTGATGTCACAAGAACATTGTATGCGATCCTTAGATGAAGAGAGTGAATTGGGGCTAAGTCATTAGATAAGAAGAGAGCCTAAGATGTATATCCAAGCCAGCCTATAAGTGAGAGACATGTTGATTGAGTACTTGCTATAAGGTTTTAATAGGCCGGGGTTTCTAAAATTTTACCTAGTAGTTACGAGCAGGTGTGATATGACAGGAGAGTGTAATGGACATATTAGTACTAGACCTTGAGCTTAAATTGTGAAGAGTCATGTGACAAGGGAGATAACGTTATGATAGTGATAGCCTGTATTGGGGAATTACTTAAGAGGCTCTCCATGGTGTATGTTCGGTATTAGGATGTTAACCTTCTAAGAATGTTATGTACGAGCATAGTGTAGGTGCCCTTGGTAGGAACAGTGGATGGAGGATAGCTCGTGAGACAACAAGAGGCTTAAGATGGGTAGCCAAGATAGAGTAAAGCTATATGAAGCTCCAAGTTATGACTGCTACAACAATCTAAATAGTATAATGGAGTTGTCAAGGTAGAGTAAGATAGTGTAGACCTTATCTACTACCTTTACGAGCTGAGTCCAAGGAGGATAGTCATAGATAATGAGGAGATCCCTATGGTAGTTCAGGTTTCCTTCATTCCAAGCGTAAGAGAACATAGGGGATAAGTGCTAGCAGACCAAAAAGGAAGATATTAAATCATAAGTCCTAGAAAGCGGATATTGTGCCAATGAGAGTAGAAAGAAATTGAAGATGCATATAAAGACAGAAGAAGGTTAGATGTTGGTACCTTAGAAGAATGTTTTAGCAGCAGTTTCACAACTTTAAGTAGTAAGTAATCGGAGGATATAAACATTCTCTACATAGTGGTACTCCAATCGTCTAGAGGGTTGTACTTATAGCATAGTAAAGAGGATTAGTTCACAAACTTAAAGAGGTGACCTTTGAGCTAAGGGGGAGTTGTTGAGATAATGAGCCAATGCAGACCTTGAGCTCTTGATAGTGATAATTTGATCAAAATGAGACGTCAATGTTTTCCTATCTCATGTTCCTTATAATTTATCATGATGATGTTTTATTCCTATATCATGCAAGGGCACCATGCACATGATTCAGACTCATCCATTCTATGTTGATACGTGTTCATGTTCAGCTTTTAAAGTGAGAAGTGATAAGTTCATTCAACAACTCTGATCTTATCTCATGACCTAATGGTTTCCATCCTTTTTGGTTACCCAAGATAAGACCTGAGCTTTCCAGTATATACAGTTCTTTAAAGTCGTGATAAGACCTTAGTGGCATCATATCATGTTATAAATGTCCTTATCAGATTTCCTGAAGAAATCGTGCTTACAATACTATACTCTAAGCCCTCCAAGAAATTTTGTCTTTGGTATTGATAGTGATGATGATAGTTTATGAGTTGGGGCAGATCTGAAAGGGAATGGGTGATGATTATAGTATGCCTGTTCCACTTAAGGTTACAGATAAAGATGAGACCTAGTAGTATGTAACAGACAAGTAAGGATAGATTGGTATACCTCCTAATAGGAGTTAATGAGATTGTAGGTGTAGAGGTGCTAGCATAAGTTTGAGGATTTCTAAGTAACATGGACCTCTGAGAAGCTATGACGTGATTAGAAGGATAAGCTTGGTTGTGTGATCGCTGTTAAATGAGTGATGGATGTAGGCTACTAGTGACTTTTACAATGGATTCCAAGTAGATGTATGGGACTGGTATTCTCTATAAGAAAGTCTCTATGGAAGAGCAGAACCTAATCCACATGGGTTAGATTAGCATAAGTGTGATCATCTTGCGGGTAACACTTTATGACCTTGAGTTAGACTTGAAGATGATGGGAGTGTGAAATAGATTTAGGTGATGCTGAGAGTTGTAGTCTTCAATTAATGAAGGGTAGAACTCAAGGAAAAGAGCATACTAGTAAGGAGGACTAGTGATCTTTAATGAAAGCCCGTGGGAGTATAGAGAATGAGTATTGAGGATTGCCTTTTATGAAGATGATTATCTCTTGAATAGTACCTTGGAGCTTAGAAGTAGGTTTAAACGGAAGAGAAGGAGGTGGTAAGATGGAAACTGAGTAAGAGTTATATGCTTAAGTTGATGGACTTGAGTTTTCCACTTTTGAGTCATTGTTCACCCATGATTTGGAGTATTTGAGTAATTAAGTTCTTGATATATATGTTCTTGAGTCAGAATAGAGACTATTAAGGTTGATGAGGGGATTAGAAGTTTGAGTTAGTGAGTATCGCCAAGAGTCTTGAGTTTATTTATGCCCCATTACCGTAGCATCCTCATCATTCGAGGACGAATGATCCCAAGAGGGAGATATTGTAACACCAGTGAAAAGACAAAAATACCCCTAGAATTGACCTTGCGCGTAACATGTCTCCCCATACTCCATTTGCAAACCCGAGATCGGATTTGTGATTAGTACAAAAACACTAAGTCAGAAAATGGTTTCGACTCGACTTTAACGTGAAAAAACACAAATTATTTTTTTCAAAGAAAGTCAAAACAGTGGGCTTTCTTCGCACCCCTTCCGCAACGCGGAAAGGACGCGAATCACACTTTGTGTTTTTTCAAAATTTCGACGTAAATTGAGCAATTGCGAAGATCTGGATTTCCACACTGGTGCACGACGCACACCAGTACAAAAACAAACCATTTTTTTTATTTGGGAAGGGTAGCTTCGACCTTTCCCACACCCCTTAATCCTAAACTAATCAGTTTTAAGTCGCGTTTAAGCCCTAAAGGCCTATTTCACACCTTCATTCTTCAAGAAAACCCTCTGAAGCTCTCAACGTAAGAAAGATCAAGATTCGTAGTAAGGCTCAAGAATTCCTTCTCATTCTTCAAGAATTCTTTTCCCACATATGTAAGGCCACTCTAAAATTACTATTTTTAGAATATTTTAGAAAGTATAACCTAGTTTTCATCTCAGAAGTCTCAAGTCTTGGTTTAGATTACTCTCATGAAAATCTTGCAAAGTTTAGTAAATTTCTTTACGTATGCATTTTTGATTCAATAATGATGCATCCTGATTCTTTAATTGTTATTAAAGTATTGAATCTTAGATTTTAAAGTTATAAATGATTTCCTGTAAATTCACATGGGTTTCATGAACACCCATAAAGCTTATAGTTTGAGACAAGTTAAAGAATTTCCTTTCTTAAATCATTCTTGCATTTTAGCTGAGTATATTATATATTAAAGAATGATTTTCTTGAAGGTTTCTTGGTACTTTAGTTGAGAAATCTAGCATGTTTGAAAGTACATGAAAGATACTAGTTGTAGTAAAGTTAAAGATTTTAGTTGAGAAAGCTAAGTAGTAAGCTGGGCTAAGTTCTCAAGAAAAGCCAGATTTCAAGAATTTATGATCATTTAAGTATGAGCTATATAAAGTATTTTTGGAGTAGTATTGAGCACTGATATGGGTAAGAGTAGAATAAATTACTCAAACTCATAAACTATGTAGCTAGCATAGATAAGATTGTACTACAGTACCTTCCTCATTACCACTGAGATGACCTAGTTTTGGGATGGATCCACTCCCCTAGTTCTTCGTTCCCTACCCCGGCAAAGTACGGGACAGCTCTGGTAGCATGGGCAAGACGCTGTATCATCACGAAGATCATAATGATAGTTATCGGTTAGAGAAACTCCCCAAGAAGTAAAGACCATTATTTTACACACAGAGATTCAGTATTTCGTTATTGAAGTATTTTCTTTACTTGTGTTGCATATTTAATGAAGTTGAGCTAAGTACAGACTAAGTTTTGAGTACCATATTTTATATATATTTAGCTATGTTCATTAAAGTATTAATGTAAATGTTTCTCTTATGTTGAGTTGCACTTCTGGTAAGTTTAAGAATATATATATATATATATATATATATATATATATTTCATATGCATGATATATTTTGTTAGTTAAGCTATTTCCAGGTGCAGTTATAAAGTAAGTATTCTACTTTTATTATATTTTGGCCATATTACATACCATACATTCCACGTACTGACACATTTGGCGATACATCGTATCATGATGCAACTGTAGGTGTCTATGATAGCAGCTGATAAGTAGGACAATCTTCATCAATAGTCGGTGAGACCTCGTAGTATCCAAAGGAGCTCAGGAGTTTCCATTTATTTGTATTTAATTTTGTTGAGGTACCTTTGAGTCTTCTCCGGTGCCTTATCTTAGAGTCAGTACTTTAGAAGCTTCGTAGAGTAGCAAGACACTGTTTCAAGTTATTTATTTGAAAGCTCTTAAGTTTAGTTGTATTCTTTGTCACTGGATTCTTTAAGTTCATGAAATTTGAGTCCATTCTAGTTTATTACAACATTATTGTTTTTCGCTGAGTAAGTTAGCCAGGCCAAATGGTTCGCTTGGGGCTAGAAATTATTCCCGAGTGCCAGCAACGTCCAGGGTGTAGGCTCGGAGGGTGATATTGTATGGATAAATATGGGTTGGGTAAAATATTAGTTTTGCCCATATTTTCATGAACAAATATATATAGTACTCTACTTTAAAATTCAATATTGTAAAATATTTTAATCTATCTTTGGATGAAAAATGTTAAAAATATTTTATTTAATCTTATTGTATCATGAAATTAAACATCTAATGTGAAATTCGACTTCTAAATTGTGATTCAATCCCGAATTAGTCCTAGCATCGTACTTCTAAATCACGACCCGACATAGTTGTAATTCGATCCTAAAACTCGAATTTGAGAGAGGATCAAGGATAAGGGCGGTATAAAAATGAATTTTTTTAACATATGAATTTTTTTTAAAAAAAATATAACTTTTTAAATTATTATTTTTGGACTTAGGAGGAGAGGGGACGGGGGAGGGAGGGGGCTGGTAGGGGGAGTGGGTAGGAATGGGATGAGAGGGTATGGTGGGTTAGTGGGTTTGGGGAAGGCCAGTTGCTTGGGTGTAGGGACGGGGTAAAGGTAGAGTAAAAAATTTTGATTTTTTTTTTAAAAACTTTTAAATTTTTTCAAAAA
>JAABOM020059800.1:0-12452 GCA_011800125.2 Solanum clarkiae
ATGTACGATATGTAAGATGGCCAAAAAGTACTAAAGATAGAGTACTTACTTTAAAACTGCACCTGGAGATAGCTTAACTAACAAAAATATATCATGCATATGAAATATATATTCTTAAACTTGTCAAAAGTGCAGCTCAACATAAAAGAAACACTTACTTTAACGCATTAATGAGCATAGCTAAATATATATATATATATATATATAATGTGATACTCAAAAACTTAGCTCTGTACTTGGCTCAACTCAATTAAGTGTGTAACATAAATAAGGAAATACTTTAATAATGAAATACTAAATCTCAATATATAGAATATTAATCTTTACTTCTTGGGGAGTTTTTCTAACCGACAACCATCACTACGAGCTTCGTAATGATACAGCGTCTTGCCCACGCTGCCAAAGCCGCCCCGTACTTTACCGAGGTAGGGGACGAAGAACTAGGGGAATGGATCCATCCTAAAACTGGTGCCATCTCAGTGGCAAGTGAGGAGTTGTACCTTGGTACAATCCTATTCTATGCTGGCTACAAATTTTATGAGTTCAAGTAATTAACTCTACTCTCTCTCATATCGGTGCTCTATACTTCTTCCAAAAATGATTTTTATATAGCTCATAACTTTAAAGAATATGAATTCTTAAAATATGATATTTCGGGGGACTTAACCCAACTTACTACTCGACTTTCTCATCTGAATTCTTTAGCTTGATTGAAAACTAATATTTTCTCAAATATTCTCAGACGTATAGGTTACTTAGCTAAATGCAAAAATAGTTCAAGAAAAAATGATTATTAAACTTATCTCAAAACTATAAGCTTTATGGGTGTTCATGAACCCCATATGAAATTTATCGAAACTCATTCATGGCTATAAATCTTGGTATCAATACTTTAAATAACAAGTAAATAATCAAGAATCATAATATTTTATCAAGAATCTGTAAGTATAAATGGAAATTTAATAAACTTCACAGAATTACATAAATTTGATCTTAACTAGTACTTGAAACTTCTTGGATGAAAACTAACTTATGATTTCTAAAATATTCATAAAAATAGTTTTTAGAGTGGCCTTACATACCTGAGGAAAGAATTCTTGAAGAGTTAAAGGAATTCTTGAGCCTTAAGTACCGTTCTTAATTTTTGTGCTTGAGTTTCTTGAGAGCTTTTTGAAAGAATGAGAGTGAATTCTATGAGTTTAGGCTTATATTAGAGTTAAAATCGACTAGTTTAGGATTATGAGGTGTGGGAAGGGTCAAAACTATCCTTTCCCATTTAAAAAGTAAAACTGTGCAGAAATTACACAGGGGCACGACGCGCCCCTGTGTATTTTACCTAGTTTTCGCGAAAAATCAGATTACGCCAAAATTTTGATAAAAAACAAGTGGTACTCCGCAGTCCTGGCGCATTTCAGAAGGGCCGCGTAAAGCCACTGTTTTGGAATTTTTTGAAAAAAAAGTAATTTGACTCGGTTGCACTAAAATCGAGTCGAGATCATTTTCTGACTCAGTTTTCACACTGATCGCAAATCCGGTCTCAGATTTGCAAATGGAGCATAGAAAAATACGTTGCGCATAAGGTCAATTACAGAGATAGTTTAATCTTTTTACTGGGTGTTAAATATTATTCCCAAAATAACTTTTATAATGCTTATAACTTCAAGAGTAACACTTTTTAAAATGTCTTCTTAATCTTTTGGGACTCAACCTAACTTTAGCTTTTCTTAAACTTCTCATTTTGACTCTTTTCATTGATTGAAAATGGTATCATTACAAGTATCTCAAAAACATAAATGCATTACTCAGCTATCTTGCAAATAAAAAATTTTAAATACCTCTTAGACTTAACTCAAATGGTAAACTTTATAACTTTTTGTGAAATAGATATAGGGTTCTTATAAGTTCAACCATAGTTGTAAATCTTGTCTGAATATTTTAATATAATAATAAAATAAACAAGAGTTATTATCCTTATCAAGAAAATATTCTTGCATAGTATTTTGATGAAATTCACTAGTAATGGATGAAACTTTGATCTCAACTCATAATTATGATCTTAGGTAGAAATTAGAAGTTAAGGATACTAAATTAATAGTAGATTAACTTTTGGAGGGCCCTATATACCTTAGAGATTAGTTCTTGGAAGAATTGAAGAAGATTCTTCAATTCTTGACTTGGAATCTTTATATTTATTAATGAAGAACCCTGATTCTTGAAAAAGAAGAATCAAGAAATCCTTTCTTGGAATTCTTGAATTCATTTCTTGAAACCCTAGATTATGGTTTAAGATTCTATTATGGATTCATGAATAGTTGAAGAAATTTAGGTTGGATAGATTGAAATTTATGAAGAATAACTTACCTTAACGATGAATCTTGAAAGTAAATCCTAACATAATGACATTCTTGATTGAAAGCAAATCCTAACTTGATGACTTTCTTGATGATTCTTGAGCGTTCATGTTAAAGAGTAAAGCAGAGGGTTTTTGATTATTACAACTAACGTTTTTGGATAAAAATACTCTCAAAATATAAAGAAAAAAACGTCATTAACTTATCCAGAAAGGGTCTGCGTCAGATCCGCGATGCGCTCTGGGCACGGACCTTCAAATAGCTCTGCACCCCTTCACTGAAATGGTCATAACTTTCTATTGCAAACTTTGATTAACGTGAAATAGGATGCATTGAAAAGCTAATTTGAATATCTTTAATTTGATATATTATGGGTCACCTAACTCATTATACTTTAGGATATATATTCATTTGAAGTTGACCCTTCTATCGACTGCTATGAAAACTTAGTTGCTAGAAATTCTTTGGACTTGGCTTGACGTCAAAGATATCTTATACTCGTTTATTGACTTAGGAGGGGTTGGAGAATGACTAAAGTGCCCTTTCCAAGTTAAAAGAATAAAATTTGATCTTGAAATACCATGTCCACGATGTGCCTAGGGCGCGGACATGTATATTTCGTGAATTTCTCAGAATATGTTCTTTCCAGGAAGTTTAAGAAAATCCTAAGTGTAGGTTTGTGCCCCACAAGCATCGCGCCCTGGGCACGCACTCACACTGTCCCGGATTTAATTACAAAAAATTATTTTCTGACTCAACTGCACTAAAATCAGGTCGAGACCATTTTTCACTCCATTTTTGGTGCTGATTGCAAATCTGGTCTCCGATTTTTCATTGAAGCTCGGGAAGACGCATTATGTGCACGATTTCATTCTAGGGATATTTCAGTAATTTCATGGGGTGTTACATACACAAATTATAAGAGGAAAAAAAAGATTTCCCTAGAGAGATTTGGAATAAAATTACTAGAAATTGGTATCAGTCAGTTATGATTGGTTAATCAATTGTATTCAATTTTTTTCCTGCCTTTTCTAATGTTATTTGTTGGTTAGATACTAATTTTATCTGTTTGGCTGATGTTTTGATGCTATTTCATTGGCTTAATATTAGCGTATGCGTTAGTTATTTTTTAATGTTATATTTGCCTGACATTGAAAAAAAATTAGTGACATTTTGTGGTTATTTTCTTGCAAGGGAAATGGTAGTTGATTGTTGGCAGTATTTGGTGGTTACTGTTGGTTCAACATTGGTGATTTTTTGTTGGTGAATTTTTGGTGACATATATTGGTTATATGTCAGGAGTTTTGGTTATTTTTTATTTTTTTAAGCAGTTGGTTGAATTTGTTAGTTATATCTTACTTTTATAGTGATTTTGGCATATACATTTATGTTTTTGCTTAATACTATTCGCAAGGCCACTCGGATATTTCAGCTTGTTTCATAGACCTGTAACTCTTCCGTTTGAGGTATGGTGTATTAATTTGAGAGTATGGAAGTTGAAAAATAGAGGACGAAGTAATTAGTGAAAACGAAGTCCCTGGGAAGGTTGTTATTCAACTCGGGGATCCTAAAATAGCAAGGGAATACATCCTAATCAGTGATAATGTAGGTCCTTCAAAGTTGGTACCTAGAAGGAAGAATTAGTATCATATTTTAACATTTCAGACACTTATATAAATGTTGGCATTTATATATTTTTTGTTAAGACTTTTTTGGGTCTTTCGCCCGCTTGATGGATGTGTAGTTCGTCATTGTTAAAACTCAAACAGTTTTCAGAATTTTGGTTTAATGTTGTTTGTATTTTTGGTTATATTATTGTTTGTTATGGTATCACAATGGTTTACGTGAGTGTATTATTTTTATTAAACCTAAGACTAGATTGTACTGATTACTTAACATAAAATTATATCTACATAGAACCAAGTCTATCTTTACATATTTTCCCCATAGTCTAAAGAGTTTTTGTTTATTGTTCGTTGTATATTTGGTTATAGTATTGAGATTTTATGGTAATATAATGTTTTTGGTATTTTTTTTTTGGCAAAATAGAACCAACCTTGACATGTAAATTTGACTTTAGATATTTTTGAAAACCTTTTCAGATATTTGGTCTAATCTTTGTTTTTTTTTTTTTTGGTAAAAAATATTAAATTTTAAGGTAACACATTGATTTAGGTGGAAGGACCTCCACTTCTTGTACTCAAACAAACTTCTTAACATAGTTTCAATAAAAACAAAGCAAACAAAAGTCTACCTAACGGTTGTGCATTTTTTAAAGCTTAAATAAACTGAATGTATTGTTTTTGTAAATCTAACACTGGCATGTGCAGTTGAATTAACATAATAACAACAACAACAACAACAATATACCCAGTGGAATCCCATAAGTGAGGTCTGGGGAGGGTAGAATGTACGCAAACTTTATTACTACCTCATAAAAGTAGAGATGTTGTTTCCTGGGAACCCTCGTCTCAAACATCCATAGGCAGAATAAACTAGATATAACAAAAATTAAAAGAAAAGGGAACAACAAAAACAAACAAACAATTAGCCTACTACTCTAATTCGCGACCTCCATTTCTTTCTATCTAGGGTCATGTCCTTAGTGAGATCAAGTTCCGCCATATCATGTCTGATCATCTCCCCGCAATACTTCTTCGGTCTACCTCTACCCCTCTGTGTAGCTCCTAAAACCAACCTCTCACACCTCCTAACAGGAGCATCGGTTCTCCTTCTCTGCACATGTCCAAACCATCATAGTTTCGCTTCCCTCATCTTATCAGCCACCGGAGCCACCTCAAGCTTCTCCCGAATGATCTCATTCCTAATCTTGTCACTCCTGGTGTGATCACACATCCATCTCAACATCCTCATCTCTGCGACATTCATCTTCTGGATATGTGCATTTTTTATTGGCCAACACTCCACCCCATACAACAAAGATGGTCTAACCACCAATCTACAAAACTTACCTTTGAGTTTAAGCGGTATCTTCTTATCACATAATACTCCAGATGCAAGCCTCTATTTAGTCTATGTTTCCCTAATACGATATGTGACATCAGTCGATATCGCCACTATTCTAGATGATGGACCCCAGATACTTAAAGTTTTTCCTCTTGGGGATAGGTTGAGTGGCAAGCCTCACATCAAAGTTTGCTTCATCCCTCTCAACACTGAATTTGCACTCCAAGTATTCAGTTTTGGTCCTGCTCAATTTGAATCCTTTGGACTCCAAGACGTGTCTCCAGGCCTCCAACCTATCATTAACTTTAGTCCGAGTCTCATCAATCAGTATTATGTCATCAGCAAATAGCATACACCATGGTACCTCCTCCTGGATAGATCACGTCAGCTCATCCATCACGAAGGCAAACAAGAAAAGGCTCAACACAGATCCTTGATGGAGTCCCATCTCAACAAGAAAATACTCTGAGTCTCCTCCCACCGTTCTTACCCGAGTTTTGACTCCATCATACATGTCCTTAATCGCCCTAATATATGTCATTGGGACACCTTTCACCTCTAAACACCTCCATAAGACATCCCTTGGGACTTTGTCACATGCCTTCTCGAGATCAATGAACACCATATGGTCTTTCTTTCTTTCTTTCCCTATATTTCTGCACTAACCTCCGAACAAGATGAATTGCTTTAGTAGTCGACCAGCCCGGCATGAATCCAAACTGATTCTCCGAGATAGATACTACTTTTCGCACCCTCATCTCCACTACTCTCTCCCAGACCTTCATAGTGTGGCTTAACAACTTGATACCCCTGTAATTGTTACAGTTTTGAATATCTCCCTTATTTTTGTACAATGGAACCACTGTACTCCTTCTCCATTCATCAGGCATCCGGCAGTATTCATAATAACGTTGAACAATCTAGTCAACCACTCAATGCCATCCTTGATCATGTTCTTCCAGAAGTCTACTGGAATCTCATCGGCGTATACATTGTAGTATTCTTCACTTTAACTTCTTCCTTAATGAGTAAGATGCATTAGGGTAAGCCTTTATTTATTACATGCCCGAAAGGGGTAGAGTGATTAGGAAAAGAGTTGTTCAATAGAAATTCGGGTTTTTTAACCTAGTCTAAGTACTTGAGACCGAAAGGTGAGAGTATTCTGGGGTCAATAATAAGGGTTAGTAAGTATACATTCTGAGACCGAGAGGTGATGAATGAAATACATCTAAGAAGGTCCGAAAGATGAATTAGGTGTTACATAACTTGTTAAATCTTATGTACATGATCATAAATGAGTTTACTGCATAGATTCGGCTATTGCATGAGATATAATGGGGAACATAATCCTAGCTTCATACTAATCGGTTAAATCCAGTAGTCTTTGTAATCGTTAACTTACTTTAATAGTGTAATTTACAAAAACCAAAAGCCCTCATTTACTTTATGTATTTTAGTTTTGAGAATAGATATTACATCTGAAAAGGGTGCTAATAGATTTATTCTCATGCATTCCTTGTGGGATCAATCTCAACTCTAGTTGAGTTCTATATTTGATCAATGACTGCCTTACTATTCCTTTTGGAGTGTAAATTTGGGCTTATCATATTTTGGCGCAATTGCCGGGGAATACAAAGTAATAGTCTTTGTTACTTTCAATGTGTAATACTAGTCCCCAATTTTAATTTTGTTTCTTGTTTTTGTTCTTGGTAGAGAGCCAGCATTACATGCCAAACACTCGAAGCAGAGGTGAAGCACTTGTTCCCTACGACCCCAAGCTTACTAAGTCAATCCGCAAAATGAATGCCCAAGAACACAAAGCAGCTAGACATAGAGAGTTGATGAAGATGACCATGCTGGTAATGATGTGCCACCAGCAGTACCACTTGCACAGGTACCACTGCTTGGTGTAAGGCCTCAAGGACCTCAATAGCCCTAAGAAGTGAATGCTGATGAGGATGCTGGGACCACTGGAGCAATAGTGCTCCTCCACTACCGGTAGGTGTTAAGTTTACCATCACTAGTACTATGCTCCAGATGCTACAGTTGAAAGGGTTGTTTAGTGGAGTAGCAACTGAGGATGCAAATCAGCATGTCCTAAACTTTTTGGTGACATATCAATCATCTAAAACTCTAGGGGTCAGTCAGCAAACACTTAGGTTGTACTTACTTCCATTGTCTCTTTCTGGTGCGGCAACAAAGTGGCTGAATTCCATCTGCACTTGAGGAGAGTTAAAAGAGGCATTCTTGGAAAGGTTCTTCCCTGCTTCAAGACAACTGAAGATCACAGATGACATTAGTTCTCACAAGCAACTGTTGAATGAAGCACTACATGAGACTTGGGAGAGATTCAAGCAGAAGCTTAAGCAGTGCCCCAATTATCATCTCATAGATGAGCACTTGAAAGCAGTCTTCTACAGGTCTTGCAACTTTGTGTCGAAGCCTATCATTAATATTGCTTGTGGGGGATCATACATGTCCAGGACTTTCCCAAAACATAGTGGTAATCTTAGATCAGGTAGTTAAAAATAACAGGGAATGGTACACTAGAGATGGAGATTGTTCTGGGTTCATCTTCGAGATGACTGCAGAGCAGTGATAGAAGGAGGAGGAACATCAAGACATGGCCCATATGAAGCCCTAACTGGACTTCCTGGCAAAGTGGCTACTAGATGGAGGCGCAGAAAAGGTGAAAGCCATGGATAAAAATCTTAGGTATTATGATCAGGGCTATAATTATGATGAGGAGGTGAACTTCTTGGGCAGCCAGGGGGTTACCGGCCATTCAATGCTAGTAATCAAGGTCGGAACTATGGTCGTGAAAACAATTAAGGAAATTGGAAAAACAGAGACGACTATAGGAACTGTGAGCGCCAAAATGAGAGTGGTGGAAACTCAAAATTAGAGGAGATGATGGTGAAGGTTCTTGACAAAAATTGAGTCTACTGAGGTAGGGGTGCGAGATACGAGAGGAGAAATATCCAATGTTCGGTAGCTGGTCGACTCGCATTCCACCTCGATCAAGCAACTAGAATAGTAGATGGGGCAATTGTCAGCCCTATTAAATCAGAGAAAAGCTAGGTCACTTCCTAGTGACACGATTCAGAACCTAAAAAATGATGGTCACTGCATGGTAGTAACCACGAGGAGCACTGAGGTACTTTCTGACCCTATTGTAGCCAGTAATACAAGTATGGATAAAGCTGAAAGCAAGGTACCTGACCCCATGGAGGTGCATATTGATGATGTGAGTGAAGAAACTGATATGACACCAATAGAGCCTGAGGTTTCTAAAGATGCTCAAGAGTCAGACAAACCAGTAACTCAACCTCAGCCAGCCATTCCTAAGCCACTACCACCATTCCCACAGAGGTTGCAGAAGAAGTTTAAAGATGGGAAGTTTCAAAAATTCTTGTCTATGCTGAAGAAGATATCAGTGAACATCTCTTTAGTAGAGGCACTTGAGCAGATACTAGGCTATGCTAAGTTCACGAAAGAGTTAGTAACTAAGAAGAGGACAGCCACGATAGAGCTGACAAATAACCTTCATCACTGTAGCGTCATTGCCACAAGATCTCTTGTTGAGAAGAAAGAAGACTTGGGAGCCTTCACTATCCCATGTTTCATTGTAGCTTATTAATTTGTGAGGGCTCTCTGTGATCCGGGTGTCAGCATCAACTTGATGTCGCTGGCAGTTTATAAGCAGTTGGGCTTAGGATCCCCCGCACCCACTACAATGCGGCTACTCATGACAGACAGATCGATGAAGCGACCCGTGAGGATTTTGTGTGATGTGTTGGTCTGTGTGAGTAAGTTCATCTTTCCTTTGGATTTTGTCATTCTAGATTTTTAGGTAGATTTTGAGGTTCCCATCATCCTTGGGGGGCCATTTTTGGCTACTGGAAGGGCATTGGTAGATGTAGAGCGAGGGGAGATCACCTTTAGATTGACCATTTAAGAGGTAAAGTTCAGTGTATGTGCGGCGATGAAGAGACCCAAAGAGGTGGCTGTAATGTTTGTCATAGATGTGGATGATGACTGTCAATCTGAAATTTGACTTGAAGAAAGGATGAGTGTGGACACGCTAGCAGTAGTGTTGATGACCTTCCCAGAGAATGGTATCACTGGGTACCATGATACTGTGAATGTTTTGCAAGGTAGGGGAACAAAGATCATTTGTCCCCAAAAAGTTGGACCTGGACCTGCAGAACAAACCTATAATGCTAGCCAAACCTTCTATCGAGGAGACTCCTACTATGGAGCTCAAGGAGGTGCCCCACCACATAAGGTATGCATTTTTGGCACTAATAACACTCTTCCTGTGATTATGGCTGCAAATCTTCAGGAAAACTAGGTGAGAGCATTTTTGGGGGTCCTCCAAAAGTTCAAACGAGCTATTAGTTGGACCATTGCAGATATTATAGGGATTCCTCTGGGGATATGTATACACAAGATCAAGTTAGAGGATAACTATTGCCCAACATTGAGCACCAGCGCAGGCTAAATCCTCCCATACAAGAGGTGGTGAAAAAGAAGATTATCAAATGGCTAGATCCTGGGGTGATATACCCCATTTCTAATAGCAAGTGGGTCAGTCTAGTGCAATGTATCCTTAAGAAAAAAATGAGTTGGTCCCTTTGAAACTTGTTACTGGATGGTGAGTGTGCATGGACTACCGGAAGCTAAATAGATGGACCTTGAAGGACCATTTCCCCATGCCTTCATAGACCAGATGTTAGACAGGTTGGCAGGTAGAGGATGGTACTGCTTCTTGGACGGGTACTCGGACTATAATCAAATACTTATAGCCCCAGAAGATCAGAAGAAGACTACTTTCACTTGCCTGTATGGGACTTTTGCTTTTAGGAGGATGCCTTTCGGGTTGTGCAATGCCCAAACCACCTTCTAGCAATGTATAATGTCGATATTTTCATACATAATCGAAGACACCCTTCAGGTATTTATGGATGACTTCTCTGTTGTGGGTGATTCCTTTGATGATTTCCTGTCGAATCTTAGCAGGGCACTACAATGTTGTAAGGAAGAAAATTTGGTATTAAACTAGGAGAAATGTCATTTCATGGTCAATGAAGGGATGGTCCTTGGCAATAAGATTTCCCATAAAGGCATAGAGGTGGATAAGGCAAAAATGAGGTTATCGAGAAGTTTCCACCTCCCATATCTGTGAAGGGCGTCTAGAGTTTTCTTGGACATGCAGGCTTCTACCGCCAATTTATTAAGTATTTCTTCAAGATTGCTCACCTATTATGCAAGCTCTTGGAGAAAGATGCTATGTTTCAGTTCGACGACAGCTGCCGGTATACCTTTGATACTCTGAAGCAAAAGTTAATTTCTGCACCTGTGGTATTTGTACCTGACTAGGCTACCTTGTTTGAGGTTATGTGTGATGCAAGTGGAGTTGCGTTGGGTGTTGTGCTCAGGCAGAAGCACAACAAAGTTTTTCATCCCATTTACTATGCTAGCAAGACCCTCAATACTGTGTGTATGCAATTGAAAAGTTTAGGGCCTACTTGTTGGGCATAAAAGTGATAGTGCACACTGACCATGCAACCTTGAGATACTTCATGGCAAATAAAGATGCTAAGTCGAGGCTAATTAGGTGGGTTCTCATGTTACAAGAGTTTGACTTTGAGGTCCTGGACCGAAAAGGATCTGAGAATCAGGTGGTAGAGCATTCGTCCAGGTTGGAGGATGAGTCAAGAGCATAGGACTGGTTAAACATCGATGATTCTTTTCCCAATGTGCAGGTATTGTCATTTTTCAGTTGACCTTATTCCTTGGTTTCTTGATTTTACTAACTTTCTGGTGAGCGACATTATGCCTGAGGGCCTTAACTCTCTTCAGAGAAAAAAGTTTCTTCATGATATGTGCAAGTATTTC
Organism: Solanum clarkiae; assembly: GCA_011800125.2. Taxonomy (NCBI): domain Eukaryota; kingdom Viridiplantae; phylum Streptophyta; class Magnoliopsida; order Solanales; family Solanaceae; genus Solanum; species Solanum clarkiae. The sequence continues at coordinate 11,220 of JAABOM020059800.1, forward strand.
TGGGACGACCCATACTTGTTCCTAGCATGTGCTGAAGGGGTAATCAAGCAGTGCATTCCAGAAGTAGAGATGTTGAGTATTATGGAGGCCTGTTACTCTTCCTTAGTGGGGGTTCATCATTGTGGTACAAGAGCAGCAAAGAAAATTCTGCAATGCTGGTCCTACTGGCCCACTATCTACAAGGACGCCCATGACTTGATGCTAAGGTATGATCATATCAGCGATAGGGCAATATCTCTAAGCGTCAGGAGCTGCCCATGACCCCTCTTGAAGTTGAAATATTCGATGTCTGGGGCATTGACTTCATGGGCCCATTTGTGAGCTCGTATGGCTTGAAAAATATCCTAGTAGCAGTGGACTATGTCTCCAAGTGGGTGGAAGCATTTGCATTGCTGAATAACAAAAGTAAGAGCATTGTCCAGTTTCTGAGGCGGAACATCTTTTCCAGATTTGGGACACTCAGAACTATCATTAGTGATAGGGGTTCTCATTTCTGTAACAAGGTCTTCCGTGCTATACTAGCGAAGTATGAAGTATGACAGCATAAGGTCGCCACACCTTATCATCCGCAGACAAGTATACAGGTTGAAGTGTCAAACAGAGAGATCAAGGAGATCCTAACTAAGTTTGTGAATGCGACCAGAACTGCTTGGGCATGGAAGCTAGACGATGCACTTTGGACATACAGGATGGCTTACAAGATCCCCATTGGTATGTCCCTATATCAGTTGGTGTTTGGTAAAGCTTGTCGTCTACCTGTGAAATTGGAGCACAAGACACTCTGGGCATTGAAGAAGCTCAACATGAATTGGGATAAAGTTGCCGACTTGAGGGATGACCAGTTGAATGAGTTGGATGAATTTCACCTCCAAGCATATGAGATTGTGGCATTGTACAAGAGAGGATGAAGATCCAGCACGACAAGCATATTGCCCAACGGAGTTTTCATGTTAGTGCCAAGGTACTATTGTTGAGACTTTTCCCAGGTAAGCTCAAGTACAGATGGTCTGGCCCATATACAATTATCCAGGTGTTTCCCCATGGTGCAATTGAGTCAGAAGAAGAAAATGGGGATCAATTCAAGGTGAATGGGCAGAGAGTGAAGCAATACTTAGGTTTTGGAGATGAAGCCTCACTAATTGAGGTCATATACCTTGACGAAGTTTGAGTAGTCAATGTAGTTGCATTGTGCCGCGACGTTAAATCAAGCACTTCATGGGAGGCAACCCATGC
>JAABOM020059801.1:0-12452 GCA_011800125.2 Solanum clarkiae
GGTTTTATAGTCACACAATACAAAAATTACAACGTATTTAAGACCATAAATTCTTTATTTTGTGTTGAGTGAAATTATACATGTCCATAGAAATAACAAGATGCAAAGTTTAAAATCAATCTTGTTGTAATTAAGAAAATGTTATGCCTTCATAATAGAAAAGAGAAAAATGTCACATAAAATAGAAGGAAGTATTCTTTTTAATTGTCAAAATTGTGGTTCACAAATTAAAGTACATATATAGGGATAACAAACCATAACATATAAACTTCTTCATCATAGATAGAGCCGAATATTATTCTATAATCAAATCTATCTATAACATTTCTTATTAAAAAAGAATACTCCATTTGGAAGAGAAACATGTATCCATATTCGTAAATTCAATCACTACGAAACATAATAGCTAGAGATGGTATAATTATGGTCTTTAAATATCAAGAATTTGTCATTAACTTTATTGAACGAATATCTAAAAATATTTGAGATTCAAGTTATTTAGCAGTAGATTAGCAATGTAATTACCTAACGGGAAAGTTGAGATTCAATATGACAATAATGCTTGTGAAATCTCACCAAATCAAGAATTTTTATGAGATCTTGATTCATATTCTCCATTTTGTCATTGGATTTATCATCACTTTTTTTTCTCATTTAACTTTATTCTTTTCTTTGCTTCCTGTTTGAAAATAGCCAAAGACTTTTTCCTGCATACAATATAGCATACAAATAAAGATATTACAATTTACATCTTTGTTATCAAAATTATGCATTTAAAATTAATATGGCTATTATTTAAAATTATAAACATTTTGGTTGAAACCATTGAGAAGAATGAAAAATGCATTCAAATAAAATACGCATTTCAAAGTAATATATTTTTCAGTATGCCAATAAAAATATTTATAGACATAAATTGGATAATAAAAATGTCACACTCCAGAAGGGTACCCTAGACGTGGCCGACACTCAGAGACTATTGCTAGTCCCCGAGCGAACCACTTGGACTCATCACATTCATTCATTCAATAAACTAGTCAAGCAGCGGAAAACTACAGAATGTAAATGGGAACTCTAAGTCTCAAAATAATATAAATAAAACAGGCTAGTTTGAAAGAAGCTAGCTCAACAGAATCTCAATATTGATAACTCAACTCTAGTCTATAAAACCGCTATCACTATCAAATGATGTTAATGATAGACCCATGATTACCTCAAATAAAAAATAAAGCTAACTCAAGTCTATCTTTAATAAGTTAGATGAAAATAATACAATGATCCTCCAAAGTAAAGGAGGGTCACCAACTTAGATGAATGCTCAGATACTCAACGATGTGCCTATTGATGATCTCTAGTACCTGCCTCTACATCACAAAACAATGCAGTCCAAAGAGGACGTCAATACATCAAATGTATGAGAATGTAAAATGGCTAAAAGAAATAGAAATAGGTAGAATAATATAGAAATAACATAACTCAAAATATACTCAATTAGAATATCAAGTGTCTATCTAAAGCAAGACTAAAGAGTAGACAAGTGATCCATCAACCAATCAAACCTCATTGATCAACTCAAGTCAACTTAATGGAACGCAACACAACTTAACTCAACTTGACTTAGAGTACTCCATGTGGGAACTATCTGAGAGTTTCTCTTATCCTACAATAATTACTTATGAGCCAGTGTTTGTACAACAATTCCACCAATGTTGCCATAGTCATTTTGTACTTTCCAGGTAAAGAATGAATCAGATCCACTAGGGATCTAGCCTGAACAAGTCCTCTATTGTTTTAAGGGACTTTAACTCAAGGGAAACCTCAATGTAATGGTTTATCCTTACCTATGGTTTGAAACATAGTTAATGAGTGCGAGTTGGATTACTCTTACTCATTTCAGTGCTCGCTGCTCCTCCCAAGACTCAATGATCATAAGACTCCTCCTCATCTCAATCAATCATCTTAATTGGCCTTGTGAAGGCACTCATCACCTCAATTATTCTCATGGAGACTCTCATCATCTCATTAACTAAACTCAACGGGGCCTTTCGGCCTTATATCTCAGTAAATTCATCAACTCAGTGCTCATTTAAGAACTCAAGGACTCAAATCATCATTAAGAAAAAGTCATTTAGAAAAGACTCTAGAACTCAATTATGAATACTCATGGGATCATCAAGATCAATTATCTCAACCTCAATCAACATACTTAAGTTAAGGCTCTAGACTCCATCCCTAGATTCATTCATGCATACTTTCACAAAATAACATATAAGGTTATATCATAACTCGTGAAAAGTATATAATTCAGGAAATCAAGTATTAAATGATCATCAACATAGGAAAATACATGTAATATGTATATAATTTTCGAAAAACCATTCAAGAATCATGTATGTAGACTCATGGGACTCTCAACTCCTCTATTACCATCATTGGGGCACATGCAAGAACAATTTCATGTTTTAATTTAGACTTACATACCTGGTGTAAAGCTTTTGACAATCAAACCTCAAAGAACTCTCCTCAAACTCCTCGAATTTATGCTCCTTTTCTCTACTCTTTTGCCCTAGTCTTTTTCAAGAACTTAGAAAGGCTTAGAAATAAGGATTAAACCCTTTTTTATGCTTAAAACAACCCATTTAGATCATGTTTTAAGTTTAGGAGGGGTTAGGAAAGGTCTGGAATTCCCCTCACGAAATTGAAAAAGAAAGTTCACCTCGGTGCAGCCTAGTCTGCAATGTGGTCTGGGTGGTTTTGAGATGATTTTCGCCAAAAATTCTCTGATTAAGTTTTCTAATCCCGTGAAAAATATTTAGACCAAATCTAAGTGTAAGTCCACATTAGGTGCGCGTTGCACACCTGTCGTGCACTTATTTTGGAAATCATTTTCGCATTAAAAAATTATCTTTTGATCCGGTTGCTCTAAAAATCAATCGGGACCACTTTCCCACTCAGTATTTCATGTTGACTATATATCCGGCCACTGATTTGCCATTGGATCATAGGAAAAGGCGTTATGTACACTTTTCTCCTCTAGGGGTATTTTCATAATTTTACTGGGTGTTACATCATATTCGCCTTGGAATCATTTGTCCTTGAATGATGAGTAAAGGTGTACATCAAGGAATGAATACAGTTAAGACTCTCTCAATACTCACTCAATCAAACTCTTGACTCCTCATCTACCTCAATAATCTTTACTCAGAATTGATTTCTTCACAAGACTTTGACTGAGGCAATCTCTTTGGTTCTCAACTTGCGAACCTGATGATCAAAGATTTGGACTAGAATCTCTTCATAGGTCAAGTTATCCTTCACTCCAATACTCTCAACAGGGACTACCAAGGCAAGATCTCCCAAGCATTTCTTTAACATCAAGACGTGGAACACAGGAAGAATAACGTTTAACTCAGAAGGAAACTCTAACTCATAACCAACCTTCCCAATCTTCTTCATAATCTGATAGGGATCAATATTGCGAGGACTTAATTTCCCCTTCTTTCAAAATCTCATTACACCCTTCATCAGTGACACTTTCAAGTATACTGAATCACTCATCTTGAACACAAAGTCTCTTCTGCTCACATTGGTGTACGATTTCTGGTGACTCTATGTAGTCTTTAACCTTTCTTTAAGGACCTTTACCTTCTCCATTGACTGATGGACAAGATCAGGCCCAATCAACTCGGCTTCTCAACCTCAAACCACCCAATTAGTAATCTACATATCCTCCCATACAAAGCTTCGTAGGGAGCCAACTGAATGCTCGCATGATAACTATTGTTATATGCAAATTCAATCAATGGTAAGTGGTCATCCCAATTTCCTTTGAAGTCAAGGAAACAGGCTCTCAACATGTCCTTTAGCGTGTGAATGGTACGCTCTACGTGACTATCTGTCTGAGGATGAAAGGCAGTACTCAGATTCACTTTAGTACCTAATCCCTTCTAGAATGATCTCCAAAATTGGGAGGTGAATTGAGCTCCTCTGTCCAAAATGATGGACAAGGGTACTCCATGCAACCTCACAATCTTACGGATGCATAACTTGGCATACTGTACTGCAATGTTTGTTGTCTTAACTGCTAAGAAATGAGTTGATTGGTCATCTTATCCATAATCACCCATATTGAATCACGTTGCTTTTTATACCTCGGTAGACCTGTAATGAAGTCCATGTTGATCATCTCCCACTTACACTTACGAATCTCAAAGTTCTGCGCCAATCCACATGGCCTTTGATGCTCAACTTTACTTTTTGGCAATTCAGGCACTTAGAAACAAACTCAGCAATATACCATTTCAATCCACTCCAGCAATAGACTTCCCTCAAGTCATGGTACATCTTGGTAGCGCTAGGATGAATGGAATATCTAGAGTTGTGGGTTCAACCATGATTTTATCTCGTGCACCATCAGTATCTAGAACACACAATCTATCCTGGTATCTCAACACTCCTTCTGCCCCTTTGGAGAAGACCACCACTTTCTATTTGTGGACAACCTCCTTCAATTGGAGTATGACGGGATCTTAGTCTTGCTTTTCTTTTACCTATGCCACTAAAGATGAAGTAGACCCTTTCTAAACATTGACTCCTACCTCATTATTCTCTTTAAGTTGGACTCCTAATTGAGCAAATCGATGCACTTCTCTAGCTAAGCCCTTCTTTCCTTCCTCGAGTGGGTCGTGCTACACATTGACAACCTGTTAAGAGTGTCAATAATAATGTTCGCCTTAGCTGGGTAATAGAAAATTCTCATGTCACAATCCTTGAGCAAATCCAACTATCTCCTCTATCGTAGGTTGAGCTCATTCTGACTAAAGACATACTGTAAGTTGTTGTGGTTAGTGAACACGTCCATATGCATTCCATATAAGTAGTGGTGCTAGATTTTAAGTGCAAACACCACCACTGTCAACTGAAGGTCATGGGTAGGATAGCTCCTTTTATGAACCTTAAGTTGTCTAGAAGCATAGGCTATCACTTTGCCTTTTTGTATCAGCACAAAACCCAATCCAACTCTTGACGCATCATAATATATCACAAAGTCATCTGTCTCATCGGGCAAGGTTAGAACTGGTACAGTAGTCAGTGTAGTTTTCAACTCTTCTCATACTTATCAGACCACTAAAACTTGACCTTAATTCTGAGTCAATTTGGTCAATGGTGTGGATAGAGAAGAAATTTTGTTGACAAATCTGCAGTAATAACCTGCAAACCCTAAGAAACTCCTTATGTCAGTGGAAGAGGTCAGTCTATACCAGTTCTGAACCGTTTCAATCTTTTGGGCATCTACTCAAATACCATCACCCAAAATAAAATGGCTAAGGGAGGCTATTGAATTGAGCCAAAACTCATATTTTGAGAACTTTGCATACAAATCATGGTCTTTAAGAGTTTGGAGGACAACTCTAAGGTGATTGGCATATTCCTCCTTATCTCTCGAATACACCAAGATGACGTCTACGAACACGATCACAAGAATATCAAGATATTATCTAAATACCCTATCATCAAGTCCATGAAGGTTGCAGGTGCATTAGTCAACCCAAAGGACATGACTAAGAACTCACAGTGGTTATATCTAGTCCTAAAAGCTATCTTTGAAATATCACATTGCCTCACTTTCAACTTATGGTAGCCAGATCCGAGGTCTATCTTTGAGAAATAAGAGGCACCCTGAAGTTGGTCAAATAGATCATCTATCCTGGGAGAGGATATGCAACGACCTGGCCCAACACTGTGATGTATTGTCTGCTCTTGGGCGTAACCCATCACGAATTTATCCGTTCAGGCTCACTCCAAAAGGCTACTCATAGTATATAGACTAGTCCATTACTTTATATACCCAACATATCTCTTGTGTTTTGTCGATGTGGGACATCTCCTCATAATATGGGTTGTTACATACCCCCTCTATAGACTCAGCGTCCTCGCTGAGGTTTGCCTCACCGCATGGGATTTGCCTAGACTCAACACTGAGATTTTCCTGCCTCACCATGATTAGCCTAAACTCAATTAACTCTAGCCCCACATCGACGAGACTGACACAGGAGTGGCTTTGAGACCATATGTAATGACCTGGCCCAACACTGTGAAGTATTTTCTGCTCTTGGCCCTAGCCCATCACGAATTTGTCTCTTTGGGCTCACCCCAAAAGGCGCCTCATAGTATATAGTCCAGTCCATTACTTTATATTCCCAGCATCTTTCCTGTGTTTTGCCCATGTGGGACATCTACTCTCAATATGGGTTGTTACAACATATTGATGCTTTATTATAACCTTGTTTAGTTGCATATAATCAATGCACATCCTGATAGACCCATCATTCTTTAGCATAGGACTGGGGCACCCTAAGGAGAAACACTTGGCCTGATAAAGTCCTTTTCTAACAAGTCTTTCAATTGCTCTTTCAACTCTTTCAACTGAGCAGGGGCTATCCTATAAGGTGGAATTGAGATAGGCTGGGTGTCAGGAAGAACATCAATCCCAAGGTCAATCTCTCTATCAGGAGGGACTCCAGGCAGATCCTCCGAAAACACTTCAAGAAACTCATTCACAATCAAGAAGTGACTCTAGAGTAGAAGACTCAACATCATCATACTTAACTCGCACGAGGTGATAGATACAACCTCTGGACATTAGATTTCTGGCCCTAAGGTAGGAGACAAAATTTTCCTTAGTCGCTACAGATTCACCATTCCACTCTAGAACCGATTCATTCAAAAATTGGAACTTAATGGGTTAGGCTCTACAATCAATAGAGGCATAACAAATATGAAGCCAATACATGCCTAGGATCACATCAAAATCAATCATGTCTAACTTAACTAGATGAATAAGAGTATCCTTATGATGGATGGACACTACACAATCTCTACAGATTCTCTCTGCTCGAATAGGCTCACCCACTAGGGTAGAAACATCAAAGGATTCAAGAAGACTCTCAGGGGTTCTATCAAATCTACCAGTCATTTAAGGAGTTACAAATGACAATGTGGCACTAGGATCCATCAAAACATAATGATCAAGAGTAAAGACTCGAATCATACTCATCACAGCATCGAGGAAATACTCCTGATCTTCGCGACTACCCATGACATACAAGCGGTTTGCAGCTCCATTTGCGCCTAATGTAGTACCTTTCTTATTTCCTCTAGCTGGTGGGTGTAACACCCCTCATGTATTTCAGATGTCCTATAAATGTATTTCTTACATATCTCAAAATCGATGCATAATTTTAAAAATTCGATTTCATATTCTTGTTCAGGGGGAAAAATTGAGTGGGAAAAGGGTAGCTCTTGATTTTTACAAAATTCGTAGCGAAAAATAATTTTTGAAATGGGACCAATTTCTAGTGTGCATCCGCGTCTGAGGCATGACGTGGCCTGGATGAGGATCAACACAAAGTGGTCATCTGCATTTGGTCAGCGTCGCGGACTAGACGCAGACCAGTGTTATATTTTCATCATTTTTCTTGTTTCAATCAAGGGCATTTAGGTGATAACCCAATGCCCATTTAAACATGAAAACCCTCATCCTTGGCTATTCGTTGTCTCTAAAACCCTCCAAAACCCTCTCAAAAAATCCTCTACAAAACATCACCCAATCCTCCATTAAAATTCAAGAATCTCAAGAACAAGAATTGGATTTCAAGAACCAATCAAGTCTCAAGTCTTCTGCAACCTTTCCTTCAAAAATTTCAAGATTTAAGGTATGTGGATCCTCATCTATGGATCCTTCACCCATGGAGCTCAACACTCTTCTTTTTACAAAATTTCATGATTTCAAGGTTTTATTCTTTATGGATACTTCCTATTATGCATTATAAATGTGAATTATGTTGGGTTTTTATCAAGCATTGATTGATCATGCATGAATATATATTTTAAGCTAATTCCACGAGTTAATTTATATCTATTGACGTTATGCATGATGTGAACTATGAGAACTATGAACTATTGTGAATTCTGGTATGGATTTCATTATACCCAAAATGAGGGTTTTACAACAATATTAGTGGATTGATTTAAATGACTTTGAAATGAATTAATTTTACTCATTCTTGATTATACTCTTGAATTACATGATTTTGAACATGTGTCCATATACGCACTATGTGTTTGATTAAATTAAATGACATGGATTTTCAAGTTAAAGATGAATTATTGCATCATTTACAAGGCAAGTGATTTCATGATAACTATGGGCTCCCAAGCATGTATTTATTTCATGAAAGATATCTATGATATTTACAAGTGACAAGTTGAGCCCTATTTCATGATTCTACCCTTTTGTGAGCTATTCATGTCAAGTTGAGGGGTCAAGCATGATTACTATTTTACCCTCATCTTCAAGTTAAGCTCACTAAAAGGGTTTAATCATGTTACAAGTTTCTACCCCTCATGTGAATTACAATTCCTATTAGAAGGGGTCAAGTTCATGTTTTGTTTTCTACTCTCTAGTATATGGTATATACCCATGTAGGGGTCAAGTATGTCAATGAGCTACTCATGCCATGTTATCATGTCTTTTACAAGTTATTTATATTATGATTAAAGTTATGATTACTTCAAGTATTCTGTCAGATTAGAGTTAGCACCGATTGAGACATAAGGTAGGGGATCGACTCAAGGGGTCTTTGTATAAAGTCTTTTGTAATGACCCGGCACCAACACTGTGAAGTATTGTCCGCTTTTCCCGCATACAGCCCAGGCGCACGATTTTGTCCCCTTGGGGGGAAAGCCCCAAAAGGCGCCTCACATGTTAAGTTACCGATCCCTCACTAAATAGACCAGGACTCCCCCTCTCTTTTCCGATGTGGGAGTTCTAGCAAGCCAACAAACCAGACATCTGCACATAGCCCAAACCCTGCGCACTACTGCACTCACCTTCCGTAGGTACTTAGCGTCCTCCCTGAGTTTAGCCCCCACCATCGTACTAGGCGAGAGTCGGCTCTGATACCATCTGTAACGATCCGGCCCCAAAACTGTGAAGTATTGTCTGCTTTGCCCGCACACAGCCCAGGCGCACGATTTTGTCCCCTTGGGGGGAAAGCCCCAAAAGGCACCTCACATGTTAAGCTACCAGTCCCTCACTAAATAGCCCAAGACTCCCCTCTCTTTTCCGATGTGGGAGTTTTAGCAAGCCAGCAAGCCATACGTCTGCACATAGCCCAGACCCTGCGCAATTGATTGTCTTTGGCTAAGGCAAGTGAATTTCTTAACCTTTGTTAAGTTTATAGAATCTTGTGCTTCCTGTGTGAGGTGTTGAGAATGATTTATGTAGGCTTTGATTGAAATATTTTAAATTGGGTAATTATCCTACGGTGATATTTAAAATATGAATTAATGAGAAAGATTTATTATATGTGAATTAGTGATTATTTGTTATCGATGTTGAAGTGATACTTACTTAGGATGTAAATGTGGCTAGGGTTTTGATGGTATTGAGATTGAGAGTATTGCAACATATATGGAATTGAGCTACCAATTCTTGATTTTGAGAGATATGAATTTTTATGAGCATCTTGCATTTTTATTTCCATCAACATGATTATTGTGCATTTACTATGTGCTTGCTTGATGATCCAAGAAAAAAAATGTAAAATCGATGAGAGATGGTTCTGGCTAGTTAAAAAGAATGAGAATTAAAGAGGTTACTATGAATCGATGGGTTGGGTCACACACAGTGACGGTTACTATGAATCGATGGGCTGGGTCACACGCTGTGATGAACGATGGGTCAGGTCGCGCGCCGTGACAGATGGATGGACTAGGAGTCCCCCATGGGTCCCAGACTATGTTACAGTGGGTGTGTATCACTAGGACAGACATGCATCATTCTACTTGACATTACATTGCATCTCATGGCATTCATTTTCATCCCATAATGCTCTGTCTAGTTATGATTATATGGAGTGCTAATGAGATTAGTGATTCGTTGTATCATTGGCTTGTTTATGTCTTTACATGATTAGCTTTGGTATTGATTTAATGACACTTGTGAATTAGCGAGAACTTGATAAATTGTAGAATTTTTCTATGACTTGAAAGTGAGGTACAAAATAAGGATTAGACTATCATAGGTTATGATCGTAGGATTTCAAATGGTGTAATTGTGAAGGTTATAAGTTAAGTTGTAGTTGTGAGGATTTTGGTGGGAGTGTTGGGGGGGTACCGGTATTCTATACTACTTAACCCTGTGTTTATTAGTTCGCTTGCTGAGTACCGCGTGTTTGGTACTCACCCCTCTTACTACAACTTTTTTGTAGGTTACGGGCCTGGATCGTCGTGATACTCTCTCTACTTGTACTTATCTGAGGCTCTCTGTGGAGATTGCGCGAGGTAGCTATTGCCATCCCAGCTGACTCCCTACTCCTATTTATGATTTTGTTTTGCTCTAGAGATAATATCATTTGAGACTTACATTTCTTTTCGTATCTATTGTAATACATTAGAAGCTTGTGCATGTGACAACCAGGTCTTAGGGGATTTTCATTAAATTGAATTTTCATTTTGATTATAACTCTGCAGTTTAATGTTATGGTTAGGTTGCAGGCTGACTTGTCTTGGTAGGAAAAGATGAGTGTCATCACGCATTAATTTTGGGTCGTGACAAAATGGTATCAGAGCCGACTCTCGCCTAGTACGATAGTGGGGGATAAACTCAGCGAAGATGCTGAGTCCCTACGGGGGGTGAGTACAGTAGTGCGCAGGGTCTGGGATATGTGCAAAACTCCTGGCTTGCTGGCTTGCTAGAACTCCCGCATCGGAAAAAAGAGGGGGAGTCTTGGGCTATTTAGTGAGGGACCGGTAGCTTAACATGTGAGGCACCTTTTGGGGCTTTTCCCCCAAGGGGACAAAATCATGCGCCTGGGCTGTGTGCGGGCAAAGTGGACAATACTTCACAGTGCTGGTGTCGGGTCATTACAGCTGGTATCAGAGCCCTAGGTTCATAGGTCTCACGCACATACAAGCTGAGTTTCAGTAGAGTCTCAAGGATCGGTACAGAGACTTCTGTACTTATTTTTGAGAGGCTATGGTGACTGTTAAGAAACTTTCCTTTATTTTATTCTCTCTTATCATGCGTGGTTATGTTCATTGGTACTGAGTTATACTCGTATTCTCTTGACGAGATAACAAGAGTGATGGCTGATTGAGGCTTGTTGTTAGAGTTATATACCTATTAAGTAAGTAATGAGGTGATCAGTCAGTTGCCATAAGTTTGATACAAGACTGGTAAGTACCCTTTGACTTTCAGGATGAGGTATAGAGAAAGAGTTTTTGTCAGACTATGTTAGAGCGTGCTCAAAACTAAAAGGAGGTTTATCTTGATGTGTTAATAGTATTCATACCATTGATGGTGAAGTATAGATATTAAATAGGGGAACATAGTGCTTTCAATGTGATAGATCTAAACTAGGCTTATGATTCTTATGTGAGAGCCCATGAGATTCATTTAGTTAGGAGGTTAGCCAGATGAGGAAGTTAGTGAATGAGTGAGTGGTGCTTGAGCTATGAAGAGGGGATGTGCTGATTGAGTATTCATTACGAGATTTTAGTAAGCCTATATCCCTAAATTTCTATCTAGTAATTGCAAGTCGGCATTAGAGAGGTATGTGATGGACGCACATGTTAGCCCTAAGCTTGAATATTTTTTTAGGAGTAGTGTTAAGGAGGAGATAGCGTGATGATAGTAATAATCCTTGTTGGAGATTTGATCTAAGAGTCTTGTTGTAGTGCAAGTTTAATGATTAAGATGTTGGCTAGCAAGGAGCATGCTGCTAGGAGTAGAGTAGAAGTACACCCTAGGTGGAGATAGTAAATTAAGGGAGAAGCACTAGGAAAGAGGAGGCTTAAGAGGTTTAGGTTTAATAACAGCTACCACTTAAGTATCAAGATGGCACCTTATGAAGCTCTGTATAGAAGGAAGTGTAGGTTGCTAATTGGATGGTTTAAAGCGGGTGAAACTACCTTAATTGGGCAAGATCTAGTACAGCAAGCCATGGAAAAAGCTAAGGTAATACAGCAGCGACTAGAAATAGCCCAAAGTTGTCACAAATCATATGCAGATGCTAGGAGGAGAGGACTGGAGTTCTCAGTAGGGGATTGGGTATTTTTAAAGGTGTCTCCAATGAAAGGGATTATGAGATTTGGTAAGAAAGGAAAAATGAACCCACATTACATAGGGCCATATAAAATTATTACGAAGTTCGGGAAGGTTGCATATGAACTAGAGCTACCCTAAGAGATTTTAATGGTTCATCCAATTTTTCATATCTCAATGCTTTGAAAATGCATAGGTGACACATCCCATATCACTCCTATTGAGGATGTGCAGGTTAAAGAAGATTTCACCTATAAAGATTTACCTGTTGCTATTCTAGATCGTCAAGTTAAGAAGCTAAGGAATAAAGAAATAGCTTTAGTAAAAGTACTTTGGAGAAACC
>JAABOM020059802.1:0-12452 GCA_011800125.2 Solanum clarkiae
CACCCAGGTCTATCAATGCATACACATCAAAAGCAAAGACTTTTAACATATCGGTGACGACATCGGGCACCTTATCAACCCCTTGCCTCCCATGTAAAGCATAAAATCGATTGTGCCTTGGGGAACCACCTTGTTGACCTCCTCTCCCCAAAGGAACTGTATTAAAACCCAGGCCTTGAGGACAAATATCCTTACCCTTGTTGCAATTACGTGGGCAATCCATCATCTTGTGGCCCACTTCCCCACAACTACAACGCATTAGTAGCCCTCAAGCATGGGCCACCATGACCCTTACCATATCTTGGACACACGGGTCTAGGCATCACACCACTACCCTCTTGGGGCCTTGGGTAGTCATTGGAAAATCTCCCACTAGGAACATGAGAAGACCTTTGAACTTGATGAAACCAGCCACCTTGACACTTTGAAACTTACCATCAAAACGGGCCCTCTTAGCCTCATGACCCCTTCTCTTCCTCGATTTCTCCCCCTCCGATTGTTCGGCATAAGTTATCAAATGGGATAAATTCATGTCATTAATCAATATAAAGGTATGGCATTCTACACTTACCAAATTGAAAACACCCATCACAAACTTATTCATTCTAGACCTTGGGTTTGCAACCAAGTGTGGAGCACATTCTGAGAGTTGGTTGAACTTGAGGGCATACTCCCTCACATTCATAGATCCTTGTTTCAAATTCATAAACTCCACCAATTTGGATTCCTAAAGCTCAAGAGGGAAGAAACTATTGAGGAAATCCACCTTAAACCCCTCCCATAGAACCACATTGTTGTTCTCCTTCTCCTCCTTCCATTGAGTGTACCAAACTTGAGCCAGCCCCTTGAGTTGGTAAGTTACCAACTCCACTTTTTCTTTCGATCTCACACCTATTATGGACAACACCTTGTATACCTTATTAATAAAGTCTTGAGGTTCTTCATCCACCTTAGACCCATTGATCTCCATTGGGTTCATCATCATAAAGTCTCTCACTCGAGATGCCAGAGTAGGAGCATGAGGGGCTTGGGCCCCTTGGTTGGCTTGGTTAGATATAACTTGAGCTAGCAAGGTGAGAGCATCCCGGAGCTCACCATGAGCCGGTTGTTCCTCGGGTGTACGGGCTCTTCTTCCTCTTGTGTTAGGCATGATCCAGCATAGCAAAGAACAATCATTAGGGGGGGCAACCTTACCTTAACTTCTGTAGCACGACATAGAGCAAGAAGAAGGGAAACATTTCCTAAAATGTCTTATAGCCTCCTACTCATAGTTGTGGTGCATAACACAACCATGAATAAGACTCTAATCAACATGGTGTGTTGGATGCCGAGGACCATTAACAACCTAGTGCTCTAATACCAAGTTTGTCATGACCAAAGCCTAGGGCCTAGATGTGACACGGCGCATGGGGAACCTGAAGGGATCCCAAGCAAGCTTCTTAACATATCATTACATATCCTTGATCGTGGAAGCAATAAAATAACAATAAAAGATAGAAATAGGGATAACCGGGGCTAAGGGACATCTTTCATAGCATAAAACATCATAGAGTAAAGAGAGCCAAGGCTCATAGCATCAATACAAATCTTGTCCAACAACACCTCTAAACATACAACTTAGTGGGGGCCAAGACAAGAAACCAAGCTCACCCTCATAGTCAAGTACACAATAAAAACGAAAGAGAGTCTTTGTACATAGCATAAGATCAAAGTCAATGTCCCCGAAGTTGAGGACTCACCACTTGCTTTGTAGAGAAATCGCACTAGCCACATGGAGGAGGAGGATGATCAAGTGGAGCTCCGGTTCCTACATAGTGATATCATGTAGGCAAAAGTATGTGTTAGTACGTTTGAATGTACTAAGTATGTAGGATGCAGTGCAACAATAGATAAGCAACATAGTCAAAATACATAATTAGGCAATAGATGAATATATGACAATATAGCATGCATGATACTTGAAGTAAACACACTTATATATAGGACATATTACATGTGTAGGAAGATACCATCAAGAGTAACCAACGCCTACCATCTCATTGGCGAGGCGATTGAGGTACAAGCCCCTAAACATGGTTGCACGGGCCTACCAGCTCCCGAGAGAGGCAATTGAGGTACAAACCCCCCAACATGGTTACACAGGCCTACTACCCCTCGAGCGAGGCAATTGAGGTACATACCCCCAAACATCGTACTTCGGGCCTACTACCCCTTGAACGAGGCAATTGATAAACTTCCAACAGTATAGATATTGTTCATGAAATCAACATGTTTATACCATCCTTTCGTCATCATAAAGTCATCAAGTCATAGATCAAGCAATAGAACATCAATGGCTCAAGAACCCTAAATCGGATATTTTATCAAACATTTGGCAGATGTATAGTGCTAATGTAAAACCATGCAATTCAAGAGTAGAATCATGCTGGAAAATTCAGTATAAAACCATCAATAGATACTTGGTAACATCGTCAAGCAATATACATCAAAACCCTTCATCAAGTGTTACAATAGATCAGCTCAAAACATGCTAAAACAATCACAATTTCATTAAACCCCAACATAGTGTGTTGTTAAATTCATAATAAGTAAGACCCATGAGTAAATAAACTTTAAATCATGCAATTTAGGTAAAACGGAAGCTTGGGCACTATGGGTGAAAGGACCCATTGGTTGAAACTCACATATTTTGGCTTTGGAGAATTCCTTGACGAAGATTTTAATAGAGACTTGAAGCTTGAGTGAAATCCTTAAGATCCGAAAAAGATTTGGACACTTGAATTTTGAGGTGAAATATTATTTAAGTGTTTGAGTAAGTATTGGGGAACGTCTTGAATGATATGAAGGTGAAATATGGCTAAGTATAGGTATTTTCACGCATGAGAATACTTAGGCCAAAGACACAAAAGTCATGGACTGAGATAGAAAATTGGCATCCAAAATACACTATAGCGCGCCATTGGTGGTCGTGCCAGGGGCGCGGATAGCTCACTGTAAATCGTATTTTGCATTTCCAAATTTTGATACGATTGCTCTAAAATTGAGGTTAGACCCTTTTCCTACTCAATTTGACCCCTTGATCAAGAATATGAAGTCGAATTTTTGATATCACGTACGAATTTTGAGATATATGGAAATTACTATTCGGGGCACTTTCGAGGCATATTTTGGGCACTTTTTGGGGCCGTTTCAGTCGCACACTTACACTATTTCGCGTTTTCGCATAGAAAAATTATTTTTTAATCCAGTTGATCTAAAAATCAACTCAGACCATTTTTCCACTCAATATTTCATGTTGATCGCATATTCGGCCTTGGATTTGCCATCGGAGCATGGAAAGATACATTATACACACAATCTCTCTTCTGGGGATATTTTGATAATTTTTACTAGGTATTACAATATCTCCCCCTTGGGATCATTCATCCTCGAATGACAACGATGTTATGAATTAACTCAAAGGATAAATGTTACTCTAGAACTCAAGCATACAAGGGTACCCAAACTAAAACAAATGCAAATCTTCGAGATCAAGAGTGAAAATTTACCTTCAAGATATTTACCTTCAA
Organism: Solanum clarkiae; assembly: GCA_011800125.2. Lineage (NCBI taxonomy): Eukaryota > Viridiplantae > Streptophyta > Magnoliopsida > Solanales > Solanaceae > Solanum > Solanum clarkiae. Next base: position 3,570 of record JAABOM020059802.1, read on the forward strand.
GATCCTCATTGGAGGACACAAACAAGTGCAGATAGTTTGCTTTCATATCTTCCTCGGCTTCCCATATAACTTCCTCAGTGAGTTGATTTCTCCATAATACTTTAATCGAAGCAATTTCTTTAGTTCTCAATTTACGAACTTGGCGGTCAATAATTTGAACTGAAATCTCTTCATAGGACAAGCTATCTTTATTCCCAACACTCTCAATAGGAACAACTAGGGAGGGATCTCCCAAGCATTTCTTAAGAATGGAAATATGGAATACCGGATGTATAGCGCCCAATTCTGCTGGTATAGAAGAGTTCAGCAAATGCTAGACAACATCAGCAATTGCTCAGAGAAACCTAGCAATTATCTGACTTGCTGAGATATTTTACAGCAACTGTTAGAATACGTTCAACAATGAGCTAACTTGCTATAACAAATTCAATCAAAATATTTACCATCAACTTATTTCTAGTGTTAAATTATACTTAAGTCATTATATTCATCAATAACTATGATCAAATGAACTAATTAATGAAGAAATCAATTAAAATAACTATGATCAATAACTGTGATTCTGCTACTTGTGTAATTACTATCTCAATGTATAAGATCATTACTGATTCTAGCGTTTAATCTTAGATTGGACAAACATTACCTCATATATTATTAGATATATTGATACAATCAACTAATAATCAATTTACTTAATTATAATCGATTTACATATGCAATTACTCAATAAATCGTATATTACTTGTCTAATTAATATCTCAACATATAAGATCACTACTGAATCTAGCTTTAATCTTAAATTGGACTAATACAACTCATTTTACCACTACATATGATTGATACAAATAACTTGTAGTCAATTTACTATAGCAACTAACTACCTTGTTATAGAAAAGTTCAGCAAATGCTAGACAACTCATTGACTTGCTATGACAACTTCAGCAATTGTTAAGAGAAATTCAGTAAATATTTAACTTGTTAAGATATTTTACAGCAATTGTTGGAACACGTTCAACAACTACCTAACTTGCTATAACAAATTCAAATAAAATCTTTACCATTGACTTATCTCTACTGTTAAAGTAAACGAAAATCACTATATTCGTTAATAACTATGATCAAATGAACTAATTAATGAAGAAATCAACTAAAATAATGATGATCAATAACTATGATCTTGTTACTTGTGTAATTACTATCTCAATATATAAGATCATTCCTAATTCTAGCATTTAATCTTAGATTGGACTAACACCACCTCATATATAACTAGATATATTGATACAATCAACTAATATTCAATTTACTTAATTATCATCGACTTACATAAGAAATCATTGAATCTAATTTTTAATCTTAAATTAGGCTAATACAACCCAATTTATCACTAGATATGATTTATATAATTAGCTTATATTTATGCATCGACTAGTTATGACATTTACTTAATTATCATCGACTTAAATTTACGTATTTGGAGAAAGATGTTGACTTGCTGAGTATATTCATAGTAAATGCTAAGATTATCTCAGCAAATACATGACTTGTTGAGTCATTTCCGAGAAGATATAAGACAGTTCCAGCAAAATGCTGACTTGTTGAGTAAGTTCACAACAAATGTTATGATTATCCCAGCAAGTAGTTGTCTTACTGAGTCATTTCACAGAAGATATAAGGATAGTCTCAGCAAGATATTGACTTGTTGAGTAAAATGTAAGTTCACATCAAATATTACGATTCTTCTAGTAAGTTGATAACTTGTTGAGTCATTTCACAATAAATATAAGGATGGTCAGAGCAAGATGCTGACTTGCTGAGTAAATTCGTAGTAAATATTATGATTGTCTGAGCAAGTAGATAACTTTTTAAGTCAATTCACATTAGATATAAGGATAGTCCCAGCAAGATGCTGGCTTGCCGAGTAAATTCACAACAAATGTTACGAGTGTCCCAGCAAGTAGATGACTTATTGAGCATTTCACTTCAGATATAACTACAGTCCCAGCAAGATTCTGACTTGCTACGTAAATTCATAGCAAATGTTATGATTGTTAGATTTTAAATTTCAACTCAAAATCGGACATTTCAACATAAAAAGGAGATATTTCTGTACCATTTCAGAATGTGTCATTTTTACAAAACATATTCATCATCAACATCCCCCAAAAAGTCAGAAAATAAGAAAATATCTATGTTCATAAAAAAAAACTATCCATCATCAACATTTTCAAAAAAGTTTAGAAAATAATAAAATATTAATCATCATCATTCAAAAAAATTTAAAAAAATGATAAAATATCAATCAATATCCGAAGAGAAAATCATCATAATCCCAAAATAACACAAATATAAAAAATTACTCAACCCAACACTTAATTCATCCTCGCTGCATCATCTACCGGTTGCTGCTCATTTGTAGCATCGGTTGGTTTCTGCTCCTCCAAAGCAACTGTTGGATGTTACTCCACTGTAGAATCTGCTAGTTGCTGCTCCACCATAGTCCTTGCTGCTTTTTCTTGGTGCTCATCAATACTTTTGAAATTTTTCTTTTCCTCTTTTGTTGATGAATATGAGTATATGGCGTCAATATCCTTAATAATGGCATGATACTGTTTTTAGATATCATGGTATTCTTGATTCGTTCTAAAGATTCCATCTTTGAAATTAGTGAATTTATCTTTTCAATACACTTGTCACATTCATAAAAACATGTAGATACCTTAGAAGGATCGGCTTCAATAATAGCAGATCTACCAACAGTGAATGATATTTGAAAATCTCTTCCGCCAAAAGGAGAAAATCCTCCTCTCTCACCAACAACTGTTGTTTATCCAATAACAACACCTCCTCTTTTACCAATAGTTGTTGTTTCCTCAACAACAACACCTACTCTTTCGCCGACAGTGTTGTTTCCCCAACAGCAACACATATACTTACCCCAACAAAAACATCTACACTTATCCTAGCAGTAGTATCTATTGTCACCCCAACATTAGTACCTATAATTTTTCCAACACCATCACCTACCATTTCAATCACAGGCAAATATCTTAAAATGGTTGTTACTCTGGTCAAAGTTTTCACTAACTGCACAATTTTTGGGTCTTGTTCACTTGCTTTGAATGACACAAATTTAATCCAAAAATCCACCTCCTTCTCACTTTCAGTTGGAAGCAGTCACAAATAAATAATCTATGAATTAAATAAAATAATCTTAACAAATATACTAAAATATGAATGTTATTAAACAAGACTATATTAATATATTACAACAAATATTAAAGCGAGAAGATAATAATTGTTAAAACATAGTTATACCGACCAGTAATCATAAAAGCGAACAGCAATATCGATATAATTATGCTTATCTCATCCTCTGAGGGATCAAACAATTTATGAGTCTCTATTTTACCATAATTAGGTGCCACCAATCATCGAAGAAGTTTTGAAGAAAATACTTCCTCATCAAACTCTTTAAATGTTTTTAGTATATAGGAAAAAGCTTCAAATGACCAGGCCTAAATAAAGTGATACTATAAATAGTCATAAAGATAATACATAAATATAAAAAAATACTATAATAAAAGTGTAATAAATAAAATTTACAATAAAAGTTCACAGAAAGCCGTATAAATTATGAAATCTTTTAGTTGAAGTCACAGTCATCCACAAATAGTCTACTATGAGGATATAACTATCTTGATCCTAAGGATAGATACAAAATGTATTCTAGATCAGCAAAAAGCTTAAATCAAGACTCACGAGCATTTGTCCTTGCATCTTTACCAAGAAGAGTAGCATATACAAATACAATGATTTTTCACACTCCTTTTAACCTCATCAAATTGCAAAAGGTCAAGCATCTCCTTTGATTTACAATGCTTCTTTTGTATCGCATCGACAATTCGTTTATATTTCATATCAACCTTCGCAAATGACTTGGAAGAAGGATGTGGTATGTGACAATTCAAACGGATAACAATGACAAATTCTTTCAACCCAAAGCATACAGATATGCCACAATAATTCACCAAAATATCATTTTCACCTTTAATCTATCGTCGAATAAGCTAATACATCAGCTTCATTTGAAATCAAGAATGGCTAGTTTCACCTATGTCTAGGTACTTTTCAAAAATTGTAGACCTGAAAAAACTTTTCAAAATTTTTTGTATTAATATTTTTTTTAATCAGAAAATGATTTGTCAAGTTTTGATTTTACCCCAAGATCACCAGTCACACCTGAATTTGTATTCATATATGTCTCAAAGCGATAACCAGAATACTTGAAAGCCATAACTGAAGTACTGACAGAGGGATTGGCAGCAACTGAGGTACTAGCACCAGCAACTGTGAGACTGCCATCAACAACTGAGGGATTGATACCAGCAACTGTGGGACTGTTAGTAACTTTATCTTTTTCTTATAAAGAATGGTCCCCCTCTTCTTTTGACTGCTCCAACTTCTTATCGGATTGTCCAAGAATTGGAGTTGCCTCATAAATGATATGTTCAGCAAGACTTTCCAATTGTTGTTCTTCAACCTCTTCTTCTATTATAACAAGCTTTCTTATCGAATTTCTCGTAAAAACATCAGGTTTATTATTTTTTTCGTTTACTTCGAGTCATTCCTATAGAAAATCCGTGATAAAATAGAGATAATCTATTAGTTTGATCAATTTCTCTCAATAAAGACAACAATAAAGCAACTTATGAGGTTGATGCAATAACTAGTGCAATAATTACTATAAAAAATCTACAATTACATCTAGAATTAAGTAGTCATACTTCAGCAACTATTACTACAGATTTAGCAATTTAGTGGACTTGCTATCAAGCTTCAGCAACTATTTCATTTATTAACAGCAAATCCTGAGATTAGTGCAGCAGAAGTACATTTCTCAAGTTTGATAAAACAATCAAGAACATTCCTACATGAACAGCATATGTTCTTTTCTCACAAAAAGTAGAACAATCAATAACAACCTATTTTAAAGCACATCACTACATGAATAAAATAACTTTCAAAGGAGCTGCTATAAAAACTTCAGTAACTGCTTCACTAACTATTTTAAAAAGTTTAGTAGTTATTGTAAGTACTTGTTGTAAATATTTAAAAATTCAATAACCAACCATCAACACAAATATTTTCCTCACAAAGTGTACAATAGCAATAATCAAAGAACAATAATACCCATAACAGTTATTGTAAGTACTTTCAGCAAATGATGTAAATACTTTAAAATCGAGGAATCAACCATCAACTTAAATATTTTTCTCACAAAGAGAATAACAACAAAAATCAAAGAACAATAACACCATAGCAATTGTTGTAAGTACTTCAGCAAATGATGTAAATATTTTGAAACCAAGGAATCAACCATCAACACTAATATTTTTCTCAAAAAAAGTATAACAACAAAAATCAAAGAACAACAACAACCATAACAATTGTTAGAAATATTTCAATAATTGTTAAAAATACTTTAAAATCCAACAACCAATCATCAACACCAATATTTTTCTCACAAAGATTACAACAACAAAATCAAATAACAACAACTCCTATACTCGAAAAACTTCAAAGAGTAAAACAAATCAAAGAACACCTATAATCTAGTTTTTCATCTTTTTAAACCTAAATAATCATTTTTACAATAAAAATCAAAATCATAACTGAGGAAAAATAAAAAAATCTTCAAATTTTAAAAGTATACTAACCTTAATAGTGAAGATGACGATGACGAGGTGGTGAAGATAGCGATGACGAGAGTATCAATGAAGGGAAAAAAAAGGAGAAAGAAAAGGGAGAAAGAGAAAAAGAAGAGCGAGGAGAAAGAGAAAAAGAAGAATGAGATTTTTTTTTCCGTTCTGAAAGAAAAAGAAGGAAGATGAAAAGAAAAGTGAAAAATTATGTTTTTTAATTTTTTAAAAATGTTATAGAGGTTTTTATTAAAAAAAATAGCGTCTAAAATTCTTAAAATATACATTTTACCCCTGCTTAACTTAATACTACTTAATAGATATTAATAACAACTTCGGAAAAGGGCCTAAAATGCCCTTGAAATATTAAAAATTGTATAAAAATACCCTCCATCCATTTTTTGGGTCTAAAATACCCTTCTCATCCATCTTTGGAGCCCAAAATGTCCTTCTACTTAACACATTTGGGGCCTAAAACGTCCTTCTACTTAACAAATGTTTTTTAAGATAAATCAAAATACTTATTTTATCCACGTGGCAGTCATTTATTAGTCGAAATTTAAATATTTGAAATTATTAATAAAATTAACAATCTACCCATTTTTTTGACCCATACCCACAACCCAATATAACCTTAACCCGCCCCAAATCCCACAAATAACCTAACCCGTATCCATCCTGTTTTCTTTCAACCGGAGATGGATACAAGTCGACAAATATTTTTCTTGTGATAATGTTGGATGTTTCTGCTGTTGGAATTTGTTACCCAAACCATGTCTAAGGCAGAAGTTCACTATGAAAATTTTGATCTTTTTTATTTATTTTTATTTATTTAAAATATGCCTGTATGAAGTCAATCCAAGTACTAGAACAAAATGTATTTCTTAATCATTCTTGTAATGGAAACAAAATTTTAAGATCATTGTTCTTCATATTCGACCATATTAAAAGAGGACTGCAGACTTTGTAGACAAAATCAAGAGTGGAAGATTTGGCAAATTGTGTTCTTGGTTTGAACATTACCTCAATATCAAAAATAATAAGTGGCAGTTAACTTTTTTAATCATGATAAAAGTTAATCTTTTCTATTTAACTGTTTTTGCCACTTTTGTAATGAACTTGTATTTGTATGTCACCTTATTTATGGGATTTGGGGTAAGTTAGGGTTATATTGGGTTGTGGGTATGGGTAAAAAAATGCGCCGATTGTTAATTTTATTAAAAATTTAAAATATTTAAATTTCGATCAATGAATGATTATTACATGGATAAAATAAGTATTTGATTTATTTAAAAGAATTTTGTTAAGTAGAATGATATTTTAGATACCAAAAATAGATGATAAAGATATTTTAGGCCAAAAAGTGGATAAAAAATATTTTTATATCATTTTTAATAGTTAAAGTGCATTTTAAGGCTAACTTCTTTGACATATTTCTTCCCCACCTTTTTATTCTCTTATTTAAACTTTCAATCCCTTTCCTTTTCTTGTGTAAACATCAAAGTGAGGAAAAATGGCAAATTGGGCATTAGAAGAATTGAGTCGTCTTGTTGTTCCTCGTCAATCAAATTTCGTAAACTCTTCACAGTTGCAACCTCATAGTTATCGTCCTCTCTTATCTCTAAGCATTCCTAAATCAACTCTCTCATTCACTCAATCTCAAGGTTAGTACCAATTTTGTAGTTATTTCCTTTTTTGGGGTTGCTTTCAATTTTGTGAATTCCTTTGCTGAATATGACTAGGTTTTGGATGTGCAATTGGGAGACAACAGCGCAAAGAACAAGAGCGTGCAGATTTTGTTCAAATATTAGCTGTTCGGGAGTTGAATGGTTCTCTTACTTCAGCTCAGGGACATCGTTTTGCTATTGTACGTGTCTTTCTCGTTTTACCCTTTGTTTTGTATGGTTTTGACTTACACACCAAGTTTAAGAAAGCAAAACTTGATTTTTGAAATAAAGACATGTAGGCATCCAAGCCTAGTGGCCAGTGAAGTGATTGACAGCTATGAGGTTTCATGTTTGAATCCCAAAGATAAAAAAAGCTGATGATTCTTCCCGTTTGGTGGGATGTGGCAGGTATTCCATAGAATTAATCATGTGCATGAAACAGTCATAAAAGAGTAAAATAAATTGAAGACATGTGGAGGTCATATTTCCATTTGTTCATCAAAAGAAATGTTCCGAACACCTGTGCTAACAAGACAGAGAAACGAAGAGTCTATGCCATGGATGAATGAGTAACAAATAGATTAGCGGAATTCAGTCATCGGTTGACCCTCAAATATCATTTAATCTTGTGTGGATGCATTCCCCCTCCTCCCCCACTATCAAAAGATAAAAAAGAAAGAGAGATTCTTTTTTTAAATGAATAAATAGGAAAGTAGGACAAATAAATTGAAACGGAAAATTGGTATGGCTGTGTACAATAGCAATTGGAGATAAAAAAGGACCAAATTTGATGACAGGGAAAGACACAGTAAGATCATGCTATTAGAGATGTTGCAACATATATGGGAAGGCCCTTATTTGGACTCTGTGCTTAGCAGCTTAGTGCACCGGATTATCCTTTTTATTACATATTGGTTCCATGGTTGAATCTGATTTTCTTTAGTTACTCTCCCAATAGTTGCTTGCAAACTGTTACATTTTAGTAATCTCTTTGTATCTAACCCTAGTTCAAATTGTTTGGAAATGTTTTATTTAAGTTGAGGGTCTATTGGGAGCAATCTCTCCAGTTTTACAAGGTAGGAGTAAGGTTTACGTGCACTCTATCCTCCCCAGACCCCCTTGCGGGATTACATTTGGATATACAGTTGTTGTAGGAATTGTTTACCCTACTATTTCTTCTTTGACCATCTATAAAAGATTGGTGATTTCCTGGATTTAAAAACTATTTAATTCTTCCATTCTCAGCCTACCATTGTCATGACTCAGTGCAATCATAAATTCAGCTTTTTTAAGGAAATCAATATCCTCTATCTTGAAAGGTTATCACAGTGATTGAAAAATGGATGGTAAATAAAATTGTTATGATACAAAAGAAAGGATTAAAAATAAAAGAAGTCAAAGAATGAATTGGATGTAAAATAAGTCTTCCATGTTCTATTATGTTTTTAAACATAGGGGTTAGGCTGCGTACATCCGACCCCCCCCCCCACCCCGCAATGAGCGGGAGCCTTTTG
>JAABOM020059803.1:0-12449 GCA_011800125.2 Solanum clarkiae
TTGTGATATAGCTACACCTAATTCCAGACCGGTTAATGCAAGAACTATAAATAAAGGACCAAGATCCCCTATGAAATTTAGTCTTCCTTGGGCCATAAAATCCTACCAGGACCTAGCCAACCGTGGGCAAGAGGCATAGAAGGCCTAGAGGCGTTGGCTCGGACCAGGTAGGATTTTATGGCCGAAGAAAGGCGAAACAGGCAATTTTGGCCATTTTCCGTGGGTGTTAGCTCACTAATTCTAGTGCTACCTGGGGTTCCGGGCAAAGATTCCTGAAAAATTGCACCGATGGATCGGCAACAAGCACGAAAAGAAGCCCAGGTGACCTGGAGGCGTTAGCTGGAGCCTGGTGGAGTTTATGGCCCAAGGAAGGCTAATAGGCGATTTTGGCCATTTTCCATGGGTGTTAGCCCACGGATTCTGACGCTGCCTGGGTTCCGGGCAAAGATTCACGAAATATCATACGGGTGGGTCGCCAATGATCCCGGCAAGCAACCTAGGTGGCCCGGGGGTGTTGGCTTGGGCCTGGTAGGATTTTATGGCCAAAGGAAAGTGAAACAGGCTATTTCAGCCATTTTCCCTAGGTGTTAGCCCATGGATTCTCTCGCTGCCTAGGGTTCCGGGTAAAGATTCCCAAAAAATCATACGGATGGGTCAGCAACGAGCTCGGAAAGCTGCCCAGTTGGCCCGGGGGCATTGGCTGGGGCCTGCTAGGATTTTATGGCCGAAGGAAGGCGAAACAGGTGATTTTGTCTGGGGGGCGTTGGCTAGGATATATTTTTTTTGTTATTTTTGAAACATAATCATATTTGAGACATGTTTTCGTGTTGTTTTTGAAACATAATCATATTTTTGAGACATGCTTTGTTGTTGTTTTTGAAACATAATCAAGTTTTGTAGACATGTTTTGTTGTTGTTTTTGAAACATGTTTATGTTTTTGAGAAATAATCATGTTTTTGAGACATGTTTTTTTATTATTTTTTAAAAACAATCATGTTTTTGAGACATGTTTTTTGGGTGTTTTTGAGACATGTTTTGTTGGTTTTTTTTGAAACATGTTCATGTTTTTGAGACCTAATCATGTTTTTGAGACATGTTTTGTTGTTGTTTTTGAGACAAAATCATGTTTTTGAGACATGTTTTGTTGTTGTTTTTGAAACATGTTCATGTTTTTTAGACATGATTTGTTGTTGTTTTGAAAACATAATCATGTTTTTCAGACATGTTTTGTTATTGTTTTTGAAACATAATCATGTTTGAGTCATATTTTCTTGTTGTTTTTTGAAACATAATCATGTTTGAGACATGTTTTGTTGTGGTTTTTGAAACATAATCATGTCTTTGAGACATGTTTTGTTGTTGTTTTTGAAAGATAATCATGTTTTTGAGACATGTTTTGTTGTTGTTTTTGAAACATAATCATGTTTGAGACATGTTTTGTTGTTGTTTTGGAAATATAATCATGTTTTTAAGACATGTTTTGTTGTTGTTTTTGAAACATAATCATGCTTGAGACATGTTTTGTTGTTGTTTTTGAAACATAATCATGTTTTTGAGACATGTTTTGTTATTGTTTTTGAAACATGTTCATATTTTTGAGACAAGGTTTGTTGTTGTTTTTGAAACATAATCATGTTTGTGACATGTTTTGTTGTTGTTTTTGAAACATAATCATATTTTTGAGACATGTTTTGTTGTTGTTTTTAAAACATAATCATGTTTTTGAGACATGTTTTGTTGGTTTTTTTGAAACATGTTCATGTTTTTGAGACATAATCATGTTTTTGAGAAATATTTTGTTATTGTTTTTGAGACATAATCATGTTTTTGAGACATAATCATATTTTTGAGACATGTTGTGTTAGCCCCGCGTATTCTGGTGCTGCCTTGGGTACTGTGCCAAGAATCTCGAAAAATCATACGGGTGGTTCAGCAATGAGCCTATTAAGCGGCCCAAGTCACCCGGGGGCATTGGCTAGGGCTTGGTAGGATTTTATGGCTCAAGGAAGGTGAAACAAGCAATTTCGGTCATTTTTCATGGGTGTTAGCCCACGGATTCTGGCGCTGCCTGCGGTTTCGGGCAAAGATTATCAAAAAATCTTATGGGTGGGTCGGGAACGAGCCCTTTAAGAGTCCCAGATGGCCTAGGGGCATTGGCTGCATCCTGGTAGCATTATATAGCCCAAGGAAGGCGAAACAAGTGATTTTGGCCATTATCCATGGGTGATAGCCTAAGGATTCTGGCGCTGCCTGGGGTTCCGAGCAAAGATTATAAAAATTCAACAAGTATGTTGGCAACGAGCTCAGCAAGTGACCCAGGTAGCCCAGGGGTGTTGGTTAGGGCCTGGTAGGATTTTATGGACCAAGGAAGTGAAGCAGGCGATTTCGGCCATTTTCCGTGGGTGTTAGCCCACGGATTCTGGTGCTTCCTGGGTTCATGGCAAAGATTCCCAAAATATCATATGGGTGGGTCGGCAACGAGCCCGGCAAGCAGGTAGATGGCCCGGGGGCGTTGGCTAGGGCCTGGTAGGATTTTATGGCCCAAGGAAGTCGAAACAGGCAATTTCTGTCATTTTTCGTGGGAGTTAGCCACGAATTCTTGTGCTGTCCACGGTTCCGGGCAAAGATTTCCGAAATATCATGCGAGTGGATCAGCAACAAGCCCGATAAGAGGCCCAGGGGCAATTTTGGCCATATTCCGTGGGTGCTAGCCTAGGAATTCTGGTGCTGCCATATTCCGTGGGTGCTAGCCCAGGAATTCTGGCTTCGGTGTGGTAGGATTTTATATTCTAAGGAAGGCGAAACGGGTGATTTTGGCCATATTCCATGGGTGCTAGCCCAGGAATTCTGGCGCTGCCTGGGGTTCTAAGGAAATATTCTAAAAAATCATACGGGTGGGCTGACAATGAGCCTGGAAAGCGTCCAAGTAGCCCGGGGGTATTGACTGGGGACTGGAAGGATTTTATGGCCCAAGGAAGCTAAAATAGGTGATTTCGGCCATTTTCCATGGGTATTAGCCCACGGATTCTGGCGCTGCCTGAGGTTCCTGGCAAAGATTCCTGAAAAATCATACATATGGGTTGGCAACAAGTCCAGAAATTGGCCCAGGAGGCTTGGGGGCATTGTCTTCGGCGTGGAAGAATTTTATGGCCCAAAAATGGTGAAATCGGCGATCTCGGCCATTTTCCGTAAGTATTAGCCGTGGATTATGGCGCTGCCTGGGGTTCCGAGCAATGATTCCTGAAAAATCATGTAGGTTGGTCAGAAACGAGCCCGGCAAGTGGCCCAGCTGGCCCAGAGGCGTTGGCTCGGGCCAAGTAGGATTTTATGGCCCAAGGAAAGCGAAACAGGCAATTTTGGCCATTTACTCTGGGTGTTAGACCACGAATTCTGGCGCTGCCTGGGGTTTCGGGCAAAGATTCTCGAAAAATCACATGGGTGTGTCGGAAACGAGCACGTTAAGTAGCCTAGCTAACCTGGAGGTGTTAGCTGGGGCCTGGTGGAGTTTATGGCCCAGGCGATTTCGTCCATTTTCCATGGGTATTAGCGCACGGATTCTGATGCTGCTTGGGTTCTGGACAAAGATTCATGAAAAATCATATGGATGCGTCGCCAACGAGCCTGTCAAGAATCCCAGGTGTCCCGGGGGTGTTGGCTCTGGCCTGGTAGGATTTTATGGCCCAAAGAATGCGAAACGGGCGATTTCAGCCATTTTCCATGGGTGTTAGCCCATGGATTCTGGCGCTGCCTGGGATTCCGGGTAAAGATTCCCGAAAAATAAAATGGGTGGGTCAGCAACGAGCCCGGCAAGTGGCCCAGGTGGCCCTGAGGCATTGGCTGGGGCCTGTTAGAATTTTATGGCCGAAGGAAGGCGAAACAGGCGATTTTGATCATTTTTCGTGGGTGTAAGCCCACGGATTCTGGCGCTGCCTGGTGTTTCGGGAAAAGATTCCCGAAATACCATATGTGTGGGTTGGGTACGAGCCCGGAAAGTGGGCAAAGTGGCCCGGGGGTGTTGGTAGCAGCCTAGTAGGATTTTATGGCCCAAGGAAGGTGAAACAGAAGATTTTGGCCATAAAATCCTACTAGGCCCCATCCAATGCCCCCGGGCCACCTAGGCCGCTTGCCTGGATCGTCCCCAACCTACCCGTGTGATTTTCTAGGAATCGTTTCCCGAAACCCCAGGCAGCGCCAGAATCCATGGGTTAACACCCACGAAATATGGCCGAAATCTCTGATTTCACCTTCCTTGGGCCATAGAATCCCACTAGGCCCCAGCCAACGCCAACGGGCCACCTGGGCTGCTTGCCACGCTTGTCCCTTATTCACCCGTATGATATTTTGAGAATCGCTACCCGAAACCCCAGGCAGCGCCAGAATCCGTGGTCTAAAACCCACGAAAAATAGCTGAAATCGCCTGTTTCGCGCTCCTTAGGACATAAAATCCTACCAGGACCCAGCCAACAACCCCGAGCCACCTGGGCCTCTTTCCTGGCTCGTCCTTGACCCACTCGTGTGATGTTTCGGGAATCTTTGCCTGAAACCCCAGGTAGCGCCAGAATCCGTGGGCCAACACCCACAGAAAATGGCTGAAATTGTATGTTTCACCTTCCTTGGGACATAAAATCCTATCCGGCCCCAGCATACGCCCCCGGGCCACTTGCCGGGCTCGTTCTTGACCCACCCATATGAATTTTCGAGAATCTTTGCCCGGAACCCTAGGCAGCGCCAGTATCCGTGGGCTAACACCCACGAAATATGGCCGAAATCTCTTGTTTAACCTTCCTGGGGCCATAAAATCCTACCAGGGCTCAGCCAATGCCCCCGGGCGACTTGGGCCACTTGCCGGGGTCGTCCCTGACACACTCGTATGATTTTTTGAGAATCGTTGCCCGAAACCCCAGGGAGCGCCAGAATCCATGGTCTAACACCCACGAAAAATAGCCAAAATCGCCTGTTTGGCCATCCTTAGGACTTAAAATCCTATTAGGACCCTACCAACAACCCTGAGTCACCTGGGCCTCTTGCCTAGATCGTCCTTGACCCACTCATGTGATGTTTCGGGAATCTTTTCTCGGAACCCCAATTAGCGCCAGAATCTGTGGGCTAACACCCATAGAAAATGGCCGAAATCGCCAGTTTCACCTTCCTTGGCACATAAAATCCCACTTGGCCCCAGACAACGCCCCCGGGTAACTAGGGCCACTTTTCGGGATAGTCCCCAACCCACTCATATGATTTTTCGGGAATCTTTTTCCAGAACCCCAGGCAGCGCCAGTATCCGTGGGCTAACACCCATGAAATATGGCTGAAATCTCCTGTTTCACCTTCCTGGGGCCATAAAATCCTACTAGGGCCCAGCCATTGCCCCCAGGACACCTGGCCCGCTTAATGGGCTCGTCCTTGAGACACCTATATGATTTTTATGGAATCGTTACCCGAAACCCCAGGAAGCGCCAGAATCCGTGGCCTAACAACCACGAAAAATGGTCAAAATTACCTGTTTCGCCTTCCTTGGGCCATAAAATCCTACCAGGCCCCAGCCAACGCCCCCGGGCCACCTGGGCCGCTTGCCGGGATCATCCCTGACACACCCGTATGATTTTTTGAGAATCATTTCCCGAAACCCCAGGCAACGACAGAATCCGTGGTCCAACACCCATGGAAAATGGCCGAAATTGCCTGTTTCGCCTCCCTTAGGACATAAAATCCTACCAGGCCCCAGCCAACAACCCCGAGCCACCTGAGTCTCTTTATCGGATCGTTCTTGATCCACTCGTGCGATGATTTGGGAATTTTTGCTCGGAATCCCAGGTAGCACCTGAATCCGTGGGCTAACACCCACAGAAAATGGCCGAAATCGCCTGTTTCACTTTCCTTGGGACATAAAATCATACCCGGCCCCAGCTAATGCCCCCGGGACACTAGGGCAACTTACTGGGCTCGTCCCCGGACCACCCGTATGATTTTTCGGGAATCTCTGCTCGGAACCCCAGGCAGCGCTAGTATCCGTGGGCTAACACCCATGAAATATGGCCGAAGTCTCCTATTTCACCTTCCTGGAGCCATAAATTCCTACTAGGGCCCAGCCAATGCCCCCGGGACACCTGGACCACTTGCCGGGCTCATCCCTGACATCCCCGTATGATTTTTCTGGAATCGTTGCCCGAAACCCTAGGCAGCGCCAGAATCCGTGGGCTAACACCTACAGAAAATGGCCGAAATCGGTTGTTTCGCCTTCCTTGGGCCATAAAATCCTACCAGGCCCCAGCCAACAACCCCAAGCCACCTGGGCCACTTGCCTGGCTCATCCTAAACTCACCCGTATGATGTTTTGGGAATCTTTGCCAGGAAGCCCAGGTAGCGCCAAAATCCGTGGGTGTTGGTCGAAATCTCCTGTTTCGCCTTCCCAGAGCCATAAAATCCTACCAGGAGCCTACCAATGCCCCCAGGCCACCTAGGCCGTTTGTTGAGCTCATCCCCGACCCACCCATATAATTTTTCGAGAATCATTGACTGGAGCCCCAGGCAGCGCAAGTATGCGTGGGCTAACACCCCCGGAAAATGGCTGAAATCGCCTGTTTCGCCTTCCTTAGGCCATAAAATCCTATCAGGCCCTAGCCAATGCGCCAAGGCTACCTGGACCGCTTTCTAGTCTCATACTCGACCGGCCCGTATGATTATTGGGGAATCTTTGCCCGGAAGCCCAGGCAGCGCCAGAATCCGTGGGCTAATATCCATGGAAAATGGCCGAAATTGCCTGTTTCGCCTTCCTTGGGCCATAAAATCCTACCAGGCCCTAGCCAACGCCCCCGGGCCACCTAGGCCGCTTTTCGGGCTCCTCTCTAGCCCACCTATGTGATTATTCTGGAATCTTTGCCCGGAACTCCAGGCAACACCAAAATCTGTGGGCTAACAACCATGGAATATGACCGAAATCTCCTGTTTCGCCTTCCTTGAGCCATAATATCCTACCAGGCCCCATCCAACGCCCCCAGGCCACCTGGGCCTCTTTCTGAGCTCTTCCCTGACCCATTCGTATGATTTTTCAGGAATCTTTGCCTGGAGCCCAAGGCAGCGACGGAATCTGTGGGCTAACACCCACGGAAAATGGCCGAAATCGCCTGTTTCGCCTTCCTTCGGCCAAAACATCCTACCAGTCCCCAGCCAACGCCCTTGGGCCACCTGGACCTCTTAATGGGATCTTCCCCGACCCATCTGTGTGAGTTTTCAAGAATGTTTGCCCGGAACCACAGGCAGCGCCAAAATCCGTGAGCTAATATCCACGGAAAATGGCCGTAGTCGCCTGTTTCACCTTACGAGGGCCATAAAATCCTATCAGGCCCCAGGCAACGTCCCCAGGCCACCTAAATTACTTTCCGGGTTCTTTCCTGACCCACCCGTCTAAGTTGTTGGGAATCTTTGCCCGGAACCCCAGGCAGCGCCAGAATCCGTGGGCTAACATCCACGAAAAATGGCCAAAATCGCCTATTTCGCATTTCTTGGGCTATAAAATCCTACTAGGCCCCATCCAATGCTCTCGGGCCACCTGGACCACTTGCTGGGGTCGTCCTTGAACAACCTGTATGATATTTTGGGAATCTTTACCCGGAACCCCAGGCAGCGCCAGAATCCGTGGGCTAACACCCAAAGAAAATGGTCGAAATCGCCAGTTTCACCTTCCTTGGGCCATAAAATACTACCAGGCCCCAGCCAATGCCCCAGGGCCACTTGGCCCGCTTGCCAGGATTGTCCCTGACCCACCCGTATGATTTTTGTGGAATATTTTCCTGGAATCCTAGGCAACGCCAGAATCCGTGGGCAAACATCCAAGGAAAATGAAAATCACCTGTTTCGCCTTTCTTGGCATAGAAAAATCTACAAGGCCCCATCCAATCCCCCTGGGCCACCTGGGCCGCTTGCCAGGCTCGACCCCGAGCTAATGTGTGATTTTTTGAAAATCATTTCTCGGATCCCTCGGCAGCGCCAGAATCCGTGGGCTAACACCCATGAATTATGGCCGAAATCTCCTGTTTCGCCTTTCTTAGTCCATAAGATCCTACCAAGCCCCAGCCAATGCCCCCTGGTGATGTGGACCGCTTGCCGGGCTCGTCCCGACCAACCCGAATGATTTTTCAGGAATCTTTGACCGGAACCCTCGGCAGCCAGAATCCGTGGGCTAACACCCACGAAAAATGGTCGAAATTGCCTGTTTCGCCTTCCTTGGGCCATGAAATCCTACCAGACCCCAGCCAACGCCCTCAGGCCACTTAGCCCACTTACCCAGCTCATCCCCGACCCACCCGTCTGTTTTTTCGGGAATCTTTTCCCGGAACCCCAGGCAGCCCCAGAATTCGTGGGGTAACACCCATGAAATATGGCCAAAATTGCCTGTTTCGCCTTCCTTAGGCCATAAAATCCTACTCGAGCCCAGCCAAATTCCCTAGGCCACCTGGACCACTTAATGGGCTCATCCCTGACCTACCTATCTAATTTTTTTGAATCTTTGCCCGGAATCTCAGGCAGCGCCAGAATCCGTGGGCTAACACCCACGGAAAATGGATGAAATCGCTTGTGTCGCCTTCCTTGGGCCATAAAATCCTACCAGGCCCCATCCAACGCTTTTAAACCACCTACGATGCTTGCCAGGGTTGTACCCTAACCACTTGTATGATTTTTCAGGAATTTTTGCCCAGAACCCTAGGCAGCGCCAGAATCCGTGGGCTTATACACACGAAAAATGGCCAAAATCGCCTGTTTCGCCTTCCATGGGCCATAAAATTCTACCAGGCTGCTTGCCAGGCTCGTCCCCGACCCACCATGTGATATATTGGGAATATTTGCTCGGAACCCCAGGATGCGCTAGCATCCGCGGGCTAACAACCATGGAATATGGCTGAAATCTCCTGTTTCGCCTTCTTTGGGCCATAAGATCCTACCAGGCCCCAGCCAATGCCCCTGGGCCACGTGGGCTGCTTGCTGGGCTCATTCCTGACCCAACTGTTTGATTTTTTAGGAATCTTTCCTCGGAACAATGGGCACGCCTGAATCTGTGGGCTAACACCCACGAAAAACAGACGAAATTGCCTGTTTCGCGTTCCTTGGGACATAAAATCCTACCAGGCCCCATTCAACACCATAGGGCCACCTGGCATGCTTATTGGGCTCATCCCCGACCCACCCGTTTGATATTTCAAGAATATTTGCCCGAAACCCCAGGCAGCGCCAGAATCCGTGGGCTAACACCCACGGAAAATGCCCGAAATGGCCTGTTTCGCCTTCTTTGGGACATAAAATCCTACCAGGCCCCAGATAATGCCCTCGGGACTCCAGGGCCACTTTCTGGGCTCGTTCCCGACTCACCTGTATGATTTTTTGAGAATTTTTTCCCGGAACACCAGGCAGAGCCAGTATCCGTGGGCTAACACCCACAAAATATGGCCGAAATCTCCTGTTTGACCTTCTTGGGGCCATAAAATCCTACCATGGCCCAGCCTATGCCCCCGGGCCACCTGTTCCACTTTCTGAACTCATCCCTGACACACCCGTATGATTTTTCTGGAATAGTTGCCCAAAACCCTAGGCAGCGCCTGAATGTGTGGGCTCACACCAATAGAAAATGGCCAAAATTGCCTGTTTCGCCTTCCTTGGGCCATAAAATCCTATCGGCCCCAGCCAACAACCCCAAGCCACCTAGGACGCTTGAATGGATCGTCCTCAACTCACCCGTGTGATGTTTCGGGAGTCTTTGCCAGGAAGCCCAGGTAGCGCCAAAATCTGTGGGTGTTAGTCGAAATCTCCTGCAGGCCCCAGCCAATGCCACCGGTGAACCTGGGCCGCTTGCTGGGCTCATCCACGACCAGCTCGTATGATTTTTTGGGAATCTTTGCACAGAACCCCAGGCAGCGCCAGAATCCGTGGGCTAACATCCATAGAAAATGGCTAAAATTGCTTGTTTCACCTTCCTTAGGCCATAAAATCCTACCAAGCCCCAACCAATACCCCCGGGTGACATGGACTGCCTAAAGGGCTCGTTGCCGAACTACCCGTATGATTTTTCGGGATTCTTTGACTGGAACCCTAGGCAGCACCGGAATCCATGGGCTAACACCATGAAAAATGGTCGAAATTGCCTGTTTCACCTTCCTTGGGCCATAAAATCCTACCATCCCCCAGGCAATGCCCCCGGGCCACTTGGGCCACTTTTCGGGCTCGTTCGCAACCCACCTGTGTGATTTTTCTGGAATCTTTGCCCGGAACTCCTGGCAGCGCCAAAATCCGTGGGCTAACACCCCTGGAATATGGCCGAATCTCCTGTTTCGCCTTCCTTGAGCCATAAATCCTACCAGGCCCAGCCATCGCCCCCGGGCCACCTGGGCCGCTTTCCAAGCTCGTTCCTGACCCATCCGTATGATTTTCAGGAATCTTTGCCTGGAGCCCAAGGCAGCGCCGAAATCTGTGGGCTAACACCCACGGAAAATGGCTGAAACAGCTTGTTTCACCTTCCTTCGGCCATAAAATCCTACCAATCCCCAGCCAACGCCCCTGGTCCACTTGAACCTCTTACGGGGCTCATCCCCGATCGAGCAGTATGATTTTTCAGGAATCTTTGCCCGAAACCCCAGGCAGTGCCAGAATCCGTGGGCTAACATCCACAGAAAATGGCCGAAGTCGCCTGTTTCGCCTTCCTAGGGCCATAAAATCTTACCAGGAACTAGGCAACGCCACTGAGCCACCAGAACCGCTTTCCGGGCTCTTTCCTGACCCACCCGTCTAATTTTTTGGGAATCTTTTCCCGTAACCCCAAACAGCGCCAGAATTCATGGGATTACATCCACGGAAAATGGCCGAAATCGCCTGTTTCGCCATCCTTGGGCCATAAAATCCTACCATTCCCTATCCAACGCTCTCGGGCCACCTGGGCCGCTTACCGGGGTCGTCCCCAAACCACTTATATGATTTTTTGGGAATCTTTACCCGGAACCCCAGGCAGAACCAGAATCCGTGGGCTAACACCCACAGAAAATGGCCGAAATCAGTTTCGCCATCCTTGGGCCATAAAATACTACCAGGCCCCAGCCAACTCCCCAGGGCCACTTGCGCCGCTTGCCGGGCTTGTCCCCGATCCACCCGTATGATTTTTTGGGAATCTTTGCCCGGAACCCTAGGCAGCGCCAGAATACGTGGGCAAACATCCACGAAAAATGGCCGAAATCACCTGTTTCGCCTTCCTTGGGCAATAAAAACCTGCCAGGCCCCATCCAATGCCCATAGGCCACCTGGGCCGCTTGCCAGGCTCGACCTAGACCCACCCAATGATTTTTCAGGAATCTTTTCTCGGAACCCCCGGCAGCGCCAGAATCCGTGGACTAACACCCACAGAATATGGCCGAAATCTCCAGTTTCGCCTCCCTTGGGCCATAAGATCCTACCAGGCCCCAGCCAATGCCCCCAGGCCATGTGGACCGCTTGCCGGGCTCATCCCGACCCACCCGTATGACTTTTCGGGTGTCTTTGCCGGGAATCCCAAGCAGCCAGAATTCGTGGGCTAGCACCCACGAAAAATGGTCGAAATTGCCTGTTTCACCTTTCTTGGGCCAAAAAATCCTACCAGGACCTAGCCAACTGTGGGCAAGCTTCCAGGTGGCCTAAAGGCGTTGGCTCGGGCCAGGTAGGATTTTATGGCTAAAGGAAGGCGAAACAGGAAATTTTGGCCATTTTCCGTCGGTGTTAGCCCACTAATTCTGCGCTACCTGGAGTTCCAGGTAAAGATTCCCAAAAAATCACATCGGTGGGTCGGCAACGAGCACGGAAAGCAGCCCAGGTGACCCGGAGGCATTAGATGGGGCCTGGTGGAATTTATGGCCCAAGGAAGGCGAAACAGGCTATTTCGGCCATTTTCCATGGATGTTAGCCCATGGATTTTGATGCTGCCTGGGTTTTGGGCAAAGATTCACGAAAAATCATACGGGTGGGTCGCCAATGAGCCCGGCAAGCAGCCTAGGTTGCCCGAGGGTGTTGGCTTGGGACTGGTAGGATTTTATGGCCAAAAGAAAGTGAAACAGGCTATTTCAGCCATTTTCCCTAGGTGTTAGCCCATGGATACTCTCGCTGCCTAGGGTTCCGGGCAAATATTCCCAAAAAATCAAACTGATGGGTCAGCAACGAGCCCGAAAAGCTGCCCAGTTGGCCCGAGGGCATTGGCTGGGGCCTGGTAGGATTTTATGGCCGAAGGAAGGCGAAACAGGCGATTTTGGCCCGGGGGCGTTGGCTAGGACATATTGTTTTATTGTTTTTGAAACATAATCATATTTGAGACATGTTTTCGTGTTGTTTTTGAAACATGATCATATTTTTGAGACATGTTTTGCTGTTGTTTTTGAAACATAATCATGTTTTGTAGACATGTTTTGTTGTTGTTTTTGAAACATGTTTATGTTTTTGAGAC
>JAABOM020059804.1:0-12448 GCA_011800125.2 Solanum clarkiae
GTTTCAGCCGCAGTGCCCCTTTGCTTCAGGAGCCAGCTTTTGGTAGCTTCTGGTGTTCCCACGTTTTGTAATTATATCAGTATATGTATACTGTTCATTAACCGTGTCTAGAGGTCTATGGATACTAGTGGGTGATGGGCATATGAGAGATATTTGAATATGCGGTGTGTTGTTTAATTTTGGTACTCGATCAGGCGGCGAGACCGTATTATGTATGTATAAAACATTTACTAGGTAGTACGACCACAGCGGAGACCTTGTCGGCCGCATTCATGTTTATGTACATTTGTATTGTTGTCTGGAAGGCTATTAGATCTTAATTTGCAGGTGGGATTAGTTAATAAAACAGAGGAAACTCTACCGAAATTCTAGCAGGCTTCCAAGGGGAATAAAGTGGGAAGTTCGGATTAGTATGTGTCCAAGGCTTCCAAGGTCATTTTTATTACCAAATCAGCCTAGCGGCCCCATTTCAGCATAAATACAATAACTCCTAAAAAGTTGGGTTCCTAATTGTGCTACACCTATTCCTTTTGTTCTGCCTCTAGTGATGTTTGATTTTCTGTCCTCTTCTAGCTTTCTTCTCGTGTTACTATGGGTCATTAATGTTGTGCCTCTTCAAGAGTCTAGATGGAGCTTGCTCGGCATGCAGATGTAAGACTCCTTCTCATTATTATCTATTTATTTTTGTTGTTCTTTTTGTTGTTCCTCTCTAATCTTCCTTGTCAGGTGTGTAATCTGTGTGTAATATGGTGGAAGAAATCGGCTCTTGTGTAGCTCTACAAAGGGTTAGAATCATGCATATTGGGTGGTTCTTAGTAAGTGACTTCTTTCCTTCTCTTTCGATTTCTACTACTATTTTCCACTGACCCCTTCATCTCTTTCGATTAAAGCAGCGAGGGAAATTTTCAAGATGCTCCAAGTCTCCTTCTTCTTGAGCCCTCACCTGAATACATGTGACTTGAAGTCAATTTGATTTTTTATCCTCACTTTTTGTCGAAGTTTCTTTATCTGTTGATCTATCTTAAACACTTTATTATTCTGACATCTCTGTAAATTAGCCTTAGCCACGAACTAACATGTAAATACGATAGATGTGAGGCATTGTGGTATTTATGTGCTCTCAGCTGCATGATTTCCAGTGATGTTAATCTTCTTTGGTTTAATCTTGATGTTCAATATTTCACTTTTGTCAATGTTCAATATCCTTCTCCTTATGCTTTCTAGTTGATTAAAACTGTGAACTTGTAACATATTCACCTGATTGATTATTGTGTTTGTGATGAAATCAGCTAACTGGTTTGTTTTTCTGAACATATGCTTTATTTGTATATTTGCTTGATGCATCATTTCCTTGATTTCCTCCATTTTATCGATATCACTTTTCAAGGAACTTTCCATGTGCCTCTAATTATACACTTTATCTATCATTTTTCAAAGAACTTTCCATTAATTTTTCTCCTTCTTATCAAATCCTCTGCAGGAGGTTCCCATTTTACCATTAAGAAATCCAACATGGGCTTGTATTCCCTGAGCCTGTCATACATATCTTTCCAGTGTACTAAATCTATCTTTATCCTGGGAAAGTTTATCTTGATAAGATGATATACTATCAATTGATATTGATATTACATCTTATTAAAGGAAACCTCCTTTCCATGTCTTCTGGCATTTCTTCTCTCCATAGTTTCCAAACAACGATAGCTGAAATAGCTTTCAATATAAAGTGAAGCTTTGGAGTAATCTCTACCTCCCACCATTGAAGTATTAGTTGCTGCAGCTATAAGTTTTCAATGTTTATCCCTGCACAAGTAGCAAACTATCCTCAGAGCCTTTGGGCATTGGAGGCTGTTAGAAATAATTGTAACATTGTTTCTGTCCTATTGGAGGCTGTTAGAAATAATTGTACCATTGTTTCCGTCCTTCCTTCATCACAGCAGTAACATTTGGAAACAATCTGGACTTTCATTCTTTTTTAGATTATCATATGTGCAATTTGTCTTTCCACATTCTCCACAAGAAGAAGTTATCTTAAAAGGTGGATCTTTCACCCACATTTCATCCTTCCAATGAAATTTCTCGCTGGAGCTCCTCACAATTTAAGTAGTTGACTTCACAGTAAATATCCCTTTCACATTTTTCATCCACCAAACTTTATCAATGTTTTGTGACTCCTTTCTTGGGGTTAATATTCTCAAGAATATGAGTGACCATGTCTGAAGACAAGCAGTCCGATAGCATGTTTGAATTCCAGCCTCCATTGCATTGGAAATTACCCACCTTAATTTTCTTTCCTTAGTATTTCCCCTTCTGTGAAGTATAAGGTCTCTGTTCTGGTCCAGTTATCAAATCAAAAACTTAAGTTTTTTGATTTTAACTGCCACCATATATTATATTCAATTTCATTTTGACCGCATTTTCCTTCAAACATGTGAACCTTTGCTATGGGTGATAGTTTGGTGAAGTTTCTTGCAATATTTTTTGCCCATGAACTTACGCCACAAAGAGTTATTGTTTTTTTGAAGCTCTGCCATAATTTGCAACCAAATCTTTAGATACTTGATATAATGATCTGAATCCCAATCCACCTTCTTCTTTTGGGTAACACACATCCTCCCATGAGACACAATACTTTTCTTTAACACCACCAGTACTTCTGTAACACCCCAATTCTTTTTAAGCTGAGACTGAGTCATTCTTCATATGATATAGGATTTTAGTTAATGATTCTTAATTGAGTATAAGTGTTAAAGTCAATTTGTTAATGTGGGAATAAAATTGGAGATGATCTAAAGTCACACGAACTCTCTAGTACGAAGTTAAGCTAAAAACTTTCTTAGCATTTGAGTTCTAACGCAAGATTTTATAAACATTAGATAGACCAGTGACTTTTAGGTTGTATATACATGGTAGGATGAACTTCTAAGTATTTAAAGTATATTAGATGTGATTTATAGTTATAAGGGATCTTTTACATCAAGCCAAGTCCAAAGAATTTCTACCAACTAAGTTTTCGTATGAGTCGATAGTAGGGCCAACTTCAAATGAGTTAGGCGACTCATAATATATCAAATCAAAGATATTTGAATTAGCTTTCCAACGCATCTAATTTCGCCTTAATCAGAGTTCGGAGTAGAAAGTTATGACCATTTTAGTGAAGAAGTGCAAAACTATCTGAAGGTTTGTGCCCGGAGCGCGTCGCGGAATTGACGCGGACCATTACTGCATAAGATATAAAGTTTTTTCTTTTTATTTTGAGGGTACTTTTATCCTAAATCCTTTGGGGGTCTATTACGGTCCTAAAATGCATAAAACGTCAGTTTTCATAATTAAAAACCAACTCCTTCATTCCTAAACATAAACGCTCAAAAATCATATCAAGAAAGTCATCAAGTTAGGATTAACTTCCAAGATTCCTCCTCAAGGGTTTCAAGAAGACGAATTCAATAATCTAAAGAAAAGATTTCTTGATTCTTCTTTTTCAAGAATGTAGGGTTCTTCATCAAGAACTCTAAAGATTCTAAGTCAAGAATTCAAGAATCAAAGAGAATTCCTTCGACCAACGTCCTTCCAAGTTCTTTCACTTTAAAAGAACTACCAAGATCGAGGATTTTCTCCAAGCAAGCTAGTACTCATCAGATTATGATTATAATATTAATTTTTCAGGTATGTAAGACTACTCATAGCATTGGACTGAGTTCATTCACGCTCCTCACATGTTAATTCTCCATATCTAAGTTCAAGTAAAGTTTTACCCTAAGTCTTGAATTCTAAACGAGTTAATTCATCTTCCATTGAGTTAGATATATTTGTGCATTAGGATTGTTATTACTTTTATATTTTATATTGCTGGAGTTTTTGTCCATGGATACTTTCCCATGAATCATAATGAAGTTGATGATCATGGTCTTCCTATACATTCTTTGATATTGAGATTTATGATTTTTCATGCATTAAATAAGTATTTTGAATAAAGGTTTTGCATGTTCTAGTAATATTATATATGTAGTTTATTGAGTCCAAAGAGTTATATTTTTGAGGAACACATTTTGATGAGATAATGCATGATTTAATGTGTATTGAAGAAAATCACGAGATTTACTAAATTTTTCTACCAAATTGGGGTCTTATGTTGAGATACTATTTTTAATTGTTAAACTAGTTACGTCCTAAAGTTACTACGAAAATCTATGATATTTGAAATTTTGCTTTAAACTCAAGAAAAGTATTAGTATAAGTATTTTATGGATAGTGAAGCTTGAAGCCCATGATTTTAGACAGTTTTTAGAAAAGCTAAGAGAATGTTAAGTTGGGCTAAGTCCCAAGGAGAAGAAAGTAATACTTTGAGCAAGAATATTCTTTTAAGCATGAATATATAATTAATAATTTTAGGAGTAATATTGAGCACTTATATGAGTTAGAGTAATAATAATAACTTGAACTCATAAACTACGTAGCCAGCGTAGGATAGGATTATACCAAGGTACAACTCCTCATTCGTCACTGAGATGGCCCAGTTTTGGGATGGATTCATTCCCCTAGTTTTCGTTCCTTACCCCGACAAAGTATGGGATGACTCTGGCAGCGTGGGCAAGACGTGTATCATCATGAAGCTCACAGTGATGGTTGTTGGTTAGAGAAGCTCCCCAAGAAGTAAAGTTTATTATTTTACACACTGAGATTTATTATTTCTTTATTAAAATAATTTTTTATCATGCTGCATATTTAATTGAGTTGAGCTATTTGCAGAGCTGAGCATTTGAGTATCATAATTTTTATATATTGAGTTGTGCTTATTAATGCATTAAAGTCAGTATTTTTTTTATATTAAGTTGCACTTTTAAATAAGTTCAAAAACATACGTTTTACTTGCATGACATACTTTTGTCTTAAGCTATCTCAAAGTTCAATTTTAAAGTGAGTATGTTCTTAATACTTTTTGGCCATCTTACATACCGTACATTCCACGTACTGATGCCACTCGGTGCTACATCGTTTCCTGATGCAGGTATAGGTTTTAGAGATCCTCAGCAAGCACTTCGTTGAAGATCTATTCAGTCGCAGATAGTGGTGAGACCTCATTACTTTAGGAGGAATCCTTTTACTTTAGTTTATTCCTTTTTTTTTGTTATTGTCTTGAGATAGCCTTGAACATGTCTTAGCACCTTCTTATGAGTTGATAGAGGCTTCATAGACTGAGTTAGATAGAGAATAGCAGAGTTTGTCTTACTTTCAGAGTCAATTTTAAAAAACTTTCATTAATTATTTCAATGGAAACATTGGGTTATTTTAATACAAAATATAAAATTATTTCACATGAAAATTTGCATGCCCACTTGAGTACTTTCTTTTGTTTTATTAAATCTTCTGCTAATTGAATAAGTGAATTGAGCCAAGTGGTTCGCTTGGGAACTAACAATGGTTTCTGAGTGTCAGGCACATCCAGGGTGTAGGCTCGGGGCGTGACACTTCCCTAGAAGAACTTTGCAAAAATTTGATGAATATGCTTAATTACATTCTTAGGGGAAACCATAGTTGACAAAAGGTACACTAAAGTTAATTGTAGCACGTGATTTATGAGAATGAATTTGCCACAAAAGTAAGGAACCTATTGGGCCATGAAAATATCCTTCTTGCAATTTTCCTAACCAAGTCTTCAAAATGGGATCTACATTGTCTATCGAAAAACACAGGGCATCCCAAATAGACAAAAGAAAATTTTTCTTGTCTTATCCATATAAGCCTCCTCATTCTAATAACAGTGATCAGGGGAGTCTTATCACATAGGTAGAATAAGATTTTAGATTTATTGATCAGTTAGCCCGAGATAACTTCATACTTACCCAATATATTCATTATCTTGATATAGATCTTCTATTTCCTTAGCAAAAAAGGATGATGTCATCTGCATAAGATAAATGATTATTATGGGCTTCATTTCGATAATCGATATCCAATAAAGTCTGCCTCCCCATAAAGGCTATTCAAACCTCTCACTAGGACCTCTACATCAATAATGAATAATATATGTGAAATAGGCCCCTGTTTAACCTCTCTAGAGGAACTAAAAAAATTATGAGATTATTTATTAATTAGTATAGAGTATCAATTATTAGAAATTGGTCTCCATACCATATTAATCGCAATCTCTGAAAAATCAAATCTTCATAGCACTGGTCAGAAAAATCCATGACAACCTGTAATAGACTTTTGTCATATTTAATTTGACCACTATATTAGTATTTTTGTTCCTTCTATCAATGTCTCTGATTATCTCTTGTGCCAACAGTACAATCTCTGTAATATTCCTTCCTCTAACAATACCTGCTCGATTTTTAGAGATGATATTGGGCAAAATTACTGCAATCCTCTCATATAGTAGCCTTGAAATTACCTTGTTGATAAATGTGCTAAGACTTATTGGTCTCAAATCTAAAAAGGTTTCCACCCCAGTCTTTTTGGGAATTAATATCAAATTGGTGTGGGTGACAAATTTGGAAAGTTCATTGCCACGGAATTTTTTTTAGCACTATGCAGATATCTTAGCCAACTATATCTTCGTAGCTCTGAAAAATAATATTGGGAAGCCATTCAATTCATTAACACTCTCTCCATTCGTCATGAACACTACATTTTGACCTTCTCATCTGTTGGTAACTTTGTCATTCCATTATTCTGACTCTTCGTGATCAATTTAAGGATAAAATTAAGCATATCACAATTTTGCACCTCATTTTTTTGTTTGAATTGCTCTGTAAAATCTCTGACAACTTCCTCTCCAATATGCTGATTGGATTCCAACTTCACTCCTAGATGATTCATAATTTGTATTATATGAAGTTTCTTCCTTTGTCCTTTCACATAAGAATGAAATATTTAGCATTTCTGTCTTTATCTGAAAACCAACTCATATTTGATTTCTGTTTTCAGAAATTCGCTTTTATCATTTGAAATTTTTAAATTTTGCTTTCATTTCTCTTCAACTCAGCTTTATTTTTTGCTGAAGTATGAATTTCAAATTGCACTTTTATGACATTCACCACATCTTCTAAAGTGGTACATTGTCTGAAAATATTTCCAAATGCCTCTTTATACCAGGCTATCATCTTCGTTTTAACCTTCTTCAACTTATTTTGAAGCTCTTAAAAAGGGTTCCCATAAAATTCATTTTCTATTCCTGTTTTATCATATCTTTGAATTGTGAGTGTTTTACCCACAAATTCAGAAATTTGAAAGATTTAACTACAAGTTCTTCTTCTACATGACAGTTTAATTCTAGAGGGGCATGATTTTATCCATTCCTAATGAGGTGTTGAACTTCGATTGAGGAAAAAATGTTTAACTCCTAGTTGACTAAATTTCTATCTAATTTCTTAAAAATACATTATTTCTCAATTCTTTCATTCCACCAGATGAACCTACTACTAGATGTTTGCACTTCAATCAAAGCACAACAACTAATACATGTTGCAAAGTATGTTGCCTCTTGTTGTGAGAAATCTATTCTTCCTAATATCTCTTCTGCCTGTAATATAACACTGAAATCTCCCCTTACTATCCATAGGATAAATATCCCTCTGTAATCTCTGTCATCTACTCCCATATTCCAATCTTTTCATAACTTTACATCTAGCATAAACTAAAGTGATGAGGCCCTGATGATTGTTCTGATTGTTCTTCCTGAAATTGATTGAAGTCTGTTGAATAGAGTCACTAACTATACTTCCTTCTCAATCCTCATTCTAGAAGATCCATATCTTATTTGAACAATTTGCCACTGCTTGACTCATTCCTAATTTTCATTTATATTGTTTCTATTCTGTTGAATTCTGAAAGGCTCCAAGAGAATTATGAATGAATATTTGTATTTTCTGTTAAGATCAATTACTCTTTGAAAATATTTCTGAGATTTAACTCATCGTATGTTCTAAAAAACTTTTTTTTCCTATTTATTGATTAATGTTGACCGTGTTTCTCCTTCTTTCCACTTGAAGCAGCAAAATTGATCTCCCCTTCTTGCCTTTATTCTTCAAGCTCGTTGTATATCTTGATGACAAGTCTCCTGCAATGCTTATGTGCTAAATGTTATTTTTCATGCTGTTATCTTCTTTAGTGTCTGTTTTTTGATAGGATTCTAATGTGTCCTATTCTTTGTTTTCATCTATTAACAAGAGTTCCAACATTCTATGAGGTTGGATCATGCTCTCTCCTTCCATTGTCCTATTCTCCTACATTCTTCGAAGTCGAAAGTTGTTCCTTTGTTATTTGTATCTCCCTATCTTCCTTATGTATTTTTTGCTCCTTTCTTTTATCAGATGATGAATATTGTATGTTCGCATTGGCTTCATTAACAGTATGTTCATTACAATCCGTCTTTAATAAATCGGTTCCAGAATGTTTTTCCTTTTGGCTTACTGAACTGCTTTTTCTAAATATTTTCTATACCCAATCTTTAGCAGTTTAAGAAGGACTTTGTTTCTGAGATCTTTTTTCCTCGAGTTCATCCTCTTTCTCATTTCCTCCCAGTATTTCAGATTGATTAGTGAACATAATTCTCACCTTGGTCCATTTCATGTGTTGTGGCTTAGCGGTATAATGATTTTTCCAACTCCTTTTTTACTCTTCTTCTCCTGAAATTCTCATTTGGTACCTCTTTATTTATCTCCCTATTTCTTTGTTCTTTGTTATAGATATCCTCATCATTGGTTTTTTTCACCCTTCTCTTATTTCCTATCTTGGTGCTTTTATCTGTTTTTAGTATAATTTTGGATGTTGTACATAATATTGCTCTTTGTCATGCCGTTATAACATGCGTGTCTTACAGTATTTAGGGACGTGTTATAATTAATCTTAATCCATTTTCTGCTATCTCCTCGTCCCTCCTCCTACCAATTTTAATGCGTTTGGAAAAATCACCTAATAGATCAACTTCCATCTTAACCCTTCTACAACTTGACCTTGTTTGATTTTTTCTGTCCACATCCACAGTGGAGGCTTTACCACTGCTGATGCCAACAGGAAAACGACCTCTTTTCCAAAGAAATTTGACAAAAGAGACAAAAGATATTCATGTTATTGTCTTTGTTGTCTGTTCTTCTGGGTCAAAAGGTGGATCCTATTTAAAGGTTCTCATGTGATAGGAAGCATTTCGATGCATAATGTAAAAGACTGATTTCGATAAAAGCCTAACATAGTTTTTTCAACTACGAGGCCCTAATCAATCTATGTCTTTTGCTTAAAACACCAATGTTGCACTCCCTTTTCAAATCACATTGTTTAGGAATTAACTTTCTCAATCTTTTGATGTCTGGACATGCATAAGAAAAAATTTCAATTACCATGTACTCTAGGTTTTCACTAATAATCATATTTTAAATTTCATCATGTTCCGAACTAATACTAGGTTCATTATGAAGATATGATAGATTTAAGGGGTATAGGTTTTTTGAGTAGTGATGACAATTTCAGAAGATTTGCATAGAAAAATTTATTCATAGGTGGATCCTATTGTCCCCCTCCAGCGGAGGAGAGACCATGGTGGCCATTGCCACTGTCAAAAGTAACGGCATCAGGGTTTATGTGTAGAGACAGAAGAGAGAATTTTTAGAAAGAGAGATATTAGTTGGCGAATTGGGTCAAAATTTAATGGGTATCCTAGTAAGCAACCTTGGATGGTAGAATTATTGCCATGTGACTTGCCACATCACTTTTGTTAACTTTTGAGGGATATTTATGATTTCTTGGGATAAAGATGGACATACTTTTTATTCCAAAACGTAATGGAGGCATAAGTGATCTATTTCATACAATGTATGAGTAATTTTGACAATTTTTCATATTAAGAAAATAAGTATATAAGGAGTAAAATATATATATTAGATATTTTGGTTAAACGATTTAGGTTTAACAAATTGATCCCGTGATCGAAGTTGAATTTTTTGCTTTCCTATTTTTTGTTTTTTCTTATTTTTTAATTTTTTTTGCTCGATTTCTGCAAATAATTTTTTTTATCATTTTTCTTTTTTACTTTCTTCTTTCATCATTTTTAGAAGAACGATCTTCTTCCAATACAATAATCACCTTTTTGTCATGATATTCTATTTATCAATTTTCTTTATCAAAATTATTTAGTTTTAACAGTATCTTTATTGATTTTCACGACTACTATTGATATTCCCAAAAACTTAGAAAAAGAATTAGGATTATATGTGCTTATTACTCTATAAACTAGTGATCTTATTGTTTGTTTTTATGTTTTGTGTAGAAAAATAATATATTTTTCTGATTTTTATGATATTTTAAGCTAATAAAATTTCAGTGTTGATGGTGATGACATCTGTGGTGTACATGATAATTTGGGAAGATGAAAAAAATATTTTTTTTTATAATTAGGAGTAGATTACATATCTAAATATAATTGTTTTGTTAATAATACGTAATGATATAATTGGTGAGTGTCAACACAAATATTTTTTAAAAAATAATTAAGAAAAATGTGATCCTTCCTAAATCATAATTAATTATTTCTTGTTCAATTGAAATAAAGTTCTAATAGTTATCTCAATAAATTTTATAATTTTCTAACTGTTTGCAATGTTTAGAGGTGACAATGAGGGCGGGACAGGGCGGGTTATATCCTTAATGGGACAGGGCAAGGAAAGTATTAAATAGGGCAGGTTAGGTTAGGGCAGGTAAAATATTATTTTAAAAAAAATTATAATAGGCTAGGATAGGTCAAGTTGGCCCAAATAACAAATAGATTAGTGCAAGGACCCAAAATTTCCAAGCTTTTGTATATCGTTTAAGGCTGTCATGGGCCCCTATGACAAGCCAAGTTCAAAAGGGTTTCCGTTGGCTAAGTTCGACATAAGTATCGGTAGAAGGGTCAATTTTAAACAAGCATAACTTTTAGCAAATTTAGAATTGGGTGGCCCACGACATATCAAATGAAATCCCTTTGAGTTAGCTTTCTAATGCACTTGGTTTCACCTCATTTCAAGTTCGGATGAAGGAATTATGACTATTTTCGTGAGACCCTCCCATGCAGTGAAGTCCCATAGGCACCTATACGGGCAGTGATGGCTTGTACGGGTCGTGTGAGGCATGTGAGGCTGGGAAAATCCATTTTTGACCTAAGGCATGGACCACGACCAGTGGAACGGGTCGTGTGGCTTGCCACTGGTCGTGGGGTGAGGTGTGAAGGTGAGCAAGAGGGCTAAAGTGGGCATTTGGGGGAGTTTTTTTGCCAAGTATTGAGCCACGCCCCCTCACCACGACCCGTGGCATGGGGAACGACCCATGGCCCTTGGCATGGAGCCTGAGCAACACTTTCCTGTACCAAGTATGGTCCCACGAGCCCTCCACACGGGCCGTGAAGCTCTACACGACCCGTGGAGGTCTCTGTGGTCACGACGAGACGCTCTTTCCAATCGATTTTCAACTTTAATTTTTAGACTAAGTACCTTGTCAAGGGTACTCCACACGACCTGTGGGACCTTTCGTGAGGCAACACTTTGCCAAAATTTCCATCCGTTCACGAATGACATTTTCGTAAATGCTAATTATCCTAATGACCTTTTTTGACCTCCTAGGCTATCTTAACTTTCCTAAAAGACCTAAACCCTATTTCTAAGGAACCAATTTCACTACTCTCATCTCAATCACACTCCCAAATCCTCTCAAGAGCCTCCATTAAGCTTCAATTCAATTTCAAGAAAACCCAAGAATAAGTTTGGATTCCAAGACCCACTTCCAAGCTTCCATTCTTCCCAAACTCAATTCCAAGGAATTCAAGGTCTAATGTATGTGGGTTGATCCTTGACTTCCTTTCAATCAAGGAGACCCAAAATTATTTTTAAGTAATCTCATGAATTTCTAGGTTACTTTAAATCGGGGTTTTGAAGATTATGAATCCTAAAATTCTAATTATGTATGGGTAGTGTTTATTTGATTATTTTAATGTGATTTAAACTATTACATGAGAATTTTCTTTGGGGTTTATGGAATTTCAAGTATGCGTGTCCCCTTTAATACTTATAAATGCATGGGTGATTACACTATGAATTTAAATGTGGATTTAATTATGTTTTCAATTGAATTTCCTATTATATTGTTGATACTAGATTGCATCCTAATTACCCATGCCATTCTCTCATTTTTCATAACATATGCATTCATGTACATGGATTATTTTGAGAAATTATGTTATGGGTTAAGCCCAATTATATTTTATGATCCGAGTTTTGATAAAATGTTGGTTATGACAATATTGTGATCACATGTATGTCTTTGATTTTAGCTCTTTGAGCATTTTGGGTGCTTGCATTATTTTGTATATGAATGGGCTATTCCTATGCATGAGTATATAGACTATGAAATTATGTTTTGGCCTTTAAGACTAAGAATGCATTGAAATGATTTCGGAAATGATCTACGTCGTTTGGAAGTGTAT
>JAABOM020059805.1:0-12447 GCA_011800125.2 Solanum clarkiae
ATAGGATTTAACATATACATAAGCTCATTTCACCATCATAACAACAATCATATCTTGTCTCATGCTTTGGACCTTCAATTCCTCAAGAAACTATAACTGGACATTTTAAAAAACACTTCGAGGGTGTGAAATGGTAGAATAAAACCATGCAACTTAGAGATGAAGTCATGCAAAAAATCCCATGTAAAACCATCAATCAATACCTTGCAACACCCCCAAGCAATATTATCAAAACCCCTCATCAAATCCAATATTTGATCCAAGATTTATAGCTCAAAACATTTCAAAATGATCACAACTTTACCTAGCTTTAACATAGTTCATAAACACGTTCATAATAGTAAACCCATTTGTAAAATCAAGTTTAAATCATGCAAATTGAATAAAAAGGAGATTAAGGTAGCATGGGTGAAAGGAACCAATGGCTAAAACCCACATACCCTAGCTTTGAAGAAGCTCTTGATGAAGATTGAAAATGGAGGCTTGAATCTTGAAGGAAATCCTTAGTTTTGGATGAGGGTTTTGAGACTTGAATTTGAGAGTGAAAATATGACTAAGCGTTTGGGTGAGTATTGGAAAATGTTTAGGATGATATGAGGGTGAAATAAGGCTAAGTATAGGTTAAAAAAGTTTAGGAACACTTGGTCCCAAGATCCAAAAGCCTTGGACCGAGATAGAAATCACTAGCAACAAATACACAGGTCTGTGTCTGGTCCGCATAGGCCTAATTAAAACATATCTGCGATAGCTGCATGTCGCAGTGCTGTCACGGATCGATTCTGGATAAGAAAATTTATGAAAATTTAAATTACTAATCATTTGCTCTTAAATTGGGGTTAGACCCTTTCCCCCTTAAATTTGACCCCTTGAACAAGAATATGAAGTCAAATTTTTGATATTGTGCACGAATTTTGAGATATATGAAATTTAAAATATCAAGCATTTCGAGGCACATTTTCGGGCACTTTTTGCGGTCATTTCAATATTTCCCCAATGAACATTCATCCCCGAATGAAAAAGGGACGTACAAAATGTAAGTAATCAATAATAAATCAGCCACAAAAAGAATGCAACATTTCATTTAAGCACCATTTTCAAAATCTCAACATAAGTTTAAAATCATCATAAATTTTTCAAATTAAACATGAATGCATATGAATGACATAGGGGATGAAACATAAGACTTGAATTCACATAAAGGACTTAGAATTGGTACATTAGGCTTGAGTGGAGTGGAAAAGATAAGGATACCGCTTTTGCATGTCCGCTTCAGCCTTCCAAGTAGCACTTTCGATATTTTGGTTTCTCCAAAGGACCTCAAAGGATACCACCTCCTTGTTCATCAATCTCTTCACTTGTCTATCTAAGATCTGAACTGAACTCCCCTCATAAGTCAAGTCATCCTAAAAAATATCCACAACATCAAGAGGCACAATAGCATTAGGATCACCAACACATTTTCTCAACATAAAGATATGGAACATCGGGTGAACCAAATTCATTTCACTAGGCAACTTCAACTCATTAGCTACCTTGCGAACCCTCTTCAAGACCTCATAAGGATTAATATATCTTGGACTCAACTTCCCCATTTTACCAAAATGGACCACACCTTTCGTTGGGGAAACCTTCAAATAAAGCCAATCACCCACTTGAATTCAAGGTCTCTTCTTCTCACATTAGCATAAGATTTTTGACGACTTTGGCTGTCTTGAATCTTTCCCTAATCATCCTAACCTTCCCAATAGCGTCCATAACCAGATCTGGTCCTAATAAAGTCACGTCTCCAACCTCAAACCAACCAACTGGTAATCTACAATGTCTCCCATAAAAAGCCTCAAAAGGAGGCATACTGATGCTAGAATGGTAGCTATTGTTGTAGGCAAACTCAATATAATGAAGATGATCATCCCAACTACCCCTCAACTCTAATACACATGCCCTAAGCATATCTTCAAGGATTTGAATTGTTCTTTCGGCTTGGCCATCCGTTTGAGGGTGGAAGGTCGTACTAA
Organism: Solanum clarkiae; assembly: GCA_011800125.2. NCBI lineage: Eukaryota > Viridiplantae > Streptophyta > Magnoliopsida > Solanales > Solanaceae > Solanum > Solanum clarkiae. The sequence continues at coordinate 2,016 of JAABOM020059805.1, forward strand.
GGTGAACTTTTGTACCAATACCCCTTTGAAAAGACCTCCAAAAGTGTGAAGTGAATTCTGAACCGTGATTTTATATGATGGACAAAGGAACCCCATGCAACCTCAGCAACTCATGTATATACAACCTTGTATACTCTTCAGCCCTATATGTGGTGTTTAACCGGTAGAACGTGAGTTGATTTCGTTATCCTATCAACCACCACCCAAAAGGAATCAAAACCTTTTCTAGTCTTGGGCAACCCAACCATAAAATCCATATTAATCACCTCCCACTTCCAAGTAGAAATCTCTTTGTCTTGGGTTAGGCCACCCAGCCTTTGATTTTCGGCTTTGACTTGTTGAGAACTATAGCAACCGAAAATGAAATTGGCAATGTCACTCTTCATGCCTCCCCACCAATACACATCTCTCAAGTCTCTATACATTTTGGTGGAACCGAGGTGGATAGAATAAGAAGAATTGTGGGCCTCATCAAGAATCTTCTCCCTCAAACGACCAACACAAGGCACATACAACCTACCTTGGTACCTAAGGGAACCATCTCCCCCTTGGGAGAAAACCTTTACTTTACCCTCTTTCACCAAGGCCTTCAATTCAAGAAAGGAGGAGTCAAGATCTTATTTTGCTATCACCTCATCAACCAATGAAGAGTTTGACCCATCAACAACAACCACACCATCATCACCAACCTCTTCTAGTCTAAACCCAAATCTAGCCAATCAGAGCACCTCCCTAGCCATCTCCCTATCACCACCATCAACATCGACTAAGCTACCCATAAACACCCTAATCAAAGCATTCGCTACCATATTTTCCTTACTTAGATGATAGTGCATACTCATATCATAGTCTTTAAGAAGTTCTAACCAACTTCTTTGCCTCAAGTTGAGATCCTTTCGAGTGAAGACATATTGGAGGCTCTTATGATCAGTGAACACATCCACATGCACCCTATACAAGTAGTAACACAAAATCTTTAATGCAAACACAATGGCAGCTAACTCTAAATTATGGGTAGGGTAGTTCCTTTCTTGTACCTTGAGTTGTCTAAAAGCATAAGATATGACCTTACCATTTTGCATCAACACACAACCCAAACCAACCTGGACGCATCACAATACACCATAAATCTCTCAAGCCCATTTGGTAGTGACAATATTGGAGCGGAGACAAGTTCTCTTTCAATGTTTGGAAGCTCCACTCACATTCATTGGTCCACACAAATTTCACCTTCTTTTGTGTCAATTTTGTCATAGGGGAAGCAATGGAGGAGAATCCATTCACAACATTCTATAATAACCCGCTAGGCATAAAAAGCTCCTAATATCCAATGGGGTCAATGGTCTAGGACAATTTCTAATCACATCAGTTTTCTTAGGATCCACTTTTATGCCATTCCCCAACACGACATGACCCAAAATGCAACCTCCTTCAACAAAAATTCAAAGTTGTCATATTTGGCATACAACTTCTCCTCCCCCAATCTTTGAAACACAGCCCTCAAATGTCCCACATGCTCCTCCCTACTATGTGAATAGATCAAAATATTAACAATGAAGACCCCAACAATGGAATCAAGATAAGGTTTGAAGACACTATTCATTAGATCCATGAAGATGGCCAGTGCATTGGTCAACCCAAATGACATCACAACAAACTCATAATGCCCATATCTAGTTTGGAAGGTCGTCTTGGGAATATCACACTCCCTCACCCTGACGTTATGATACACGGACCGAAGATCAATCTTAGGGAAGAAGCTAGCCCCTTGCAATTGGTCAAACAAATCATCAATCCTTGGAAGAGGATACCTATTCTTGATGGTGACCCTATTGAGTTGCTGGTAGTCAATGCAAATTCTAAGTGACCCATCGTTCTTCTTTACAAACAACACCGGAGCAACCCAAGGTGATTGACTAGGTCTAATAAATCCCTTCTCCAACAAATCTTTCAACTCTGCTAGGGCCATATGGTAAAGGGGAATGCATATATTTTGAATATTGAGGAGGAGGTCTACGCCAAAGTCTATCACCCTTTCGAGGAGGAACACCGGGAAGGTCATCTGGGAAAACATCAAGAAACTCATTTACAACCGGGACAAACTCAGTGGAAAGGACTCTGGACTACACATCTTTAACCCTCATAAGATGATACAAACACCCCTTAGAAATCGACTTATGGGCTTTAATGCATGAAATGAATCTACTCTTGACCACCACATCTCGACTTTCCCAGTCAAGGACAGGTTCATTAGGGAATTGAAACTTGAGTCTACGGGTTCTACAATCAATAAAAGCATAGTAGGCATGCAACCAATCCATCCCAAGAATGACATCAAAATTTATCATGTCTAATTCAACAAGAAAACAAGGCAACAACTTATGCAAAATACAAATAGGACAACTCCTATAAACTTTCCTAACAACAATAGTGGAACCATTAGGAGTAGACACTTCATATGACTCATGCAACAACTTAGGATCAACATGGAACTTTTTTAGCAACAAAAGGAGTAACAAAGGAAAGAGTGGCACCTGGATCAATCAAAGCATATACATCAAAGTCAAAGATCTTCAACATACCGGTAACAACATCGGGGACCTCACCAACCCCTTGCCTACCATGTAGTGCATAAAATCGGTTATGCCTTGGGGCACCACCTCTACCCAATGGAATCGTATTTGCTCCTTGGACCTAGCCATGGTTTCTTGGACAATCTATCTTCTTGTGAAAACCAAGCTCCCCACAACCAAAGTATACATTTGAACCCTTCAAACACAGGCCATTAAGACTCTACCCACATCTGGGGCACATATCCATAGGAGCCACACCACCAACACCTTGAGACATAGGGAATTCATTGGCAAAACCCCTATTAGTAGCATGAGTAGGCCCTTGGCCTTGATGAAACCTAGTACCTTTTTGGAATTTACCCTCAAACCGGGCCCTTATGACCTCATGCCCCCTTCTCTTCCTCAGTTTCTCCTCCTTCATTAACTCGGCGTAGGCTATCAACCAAGACTAATCCATATCACTAATTAGCATAGCGTACCAACATTCTATACTTACCAAGTTGGAGACCCTCATCACGAACTTATTCATCCTAGATCTAGGATCGGCCACTAAATGAGGAGCATACTTTGAAATGTGATTAAACTTATGGGCATACTCCCTCACACTCAAAGCATCTTGTTTCAAGTTTATAAACTCCACTAACTTAGCTTTGCTAAGCTCAAGAGGGAAAAACCGATTAAGGAAAGCCAATTTGAACTCCTCCCAAAGCACTACATAACGATTCCCTTCTTACCCTTACATTGATCATACCGTATTTTGGCTACCCCTTTGAGTTGGTGCACCGCCAACTCCACCATTTTATTTGTCCCAACACCTATGATATTTGAAATTTGGTAGACCTAATTAATGAACTCTTGTGGATCTTCATCCACCTTTGACCCATAGAGAACCAGAGGATTCATCCTAATGAAGTCCCTTACCTTAGCTCGTGGGTAGTAGCATGAGGGTCTTTGGCCCCTTGATTGACTTTGTTGGATACTACTTGGGAAAGAATAGTGAGAGCATTCTGGTGCTCACCATTAATAGGTTGCTCCTCGGGAGTTTGGGCTCATTTTCCTCCAGCATTTGGCATAATCTAGCATAGCAAAGAACAATCGTTAGAGGGGAAAAAACTTACCACAACTCTATAGCACGACTTAGAATATGAAGAAGGGAAACATTTTCTAAAACATCTCATAACCTTCTATTCATAGTCATGGCGCGCTTTAAAACCATGAATAGGACTCTAATCAACGCAGTGTGTTGGACTTCGAGGATCTATCAACCTAGTGCTCTGATACCAAGTTTTTCATGACCTAAGCCTAGGGTCTAGATGTGACATGATGCAAGGGTAACCCTAAGGGACCCCAAGCAAGCCTCTTAGAACATCAGTACACATCCTTAGTCATGAAAGCAATAGAAACAACATAAAAAAGTAAGAATAAGGGGCAACAGGACTGAGGGAAAAGCTTGCACAATAATATAATCAAGAGACAAGAGTCAAGCTTATATCATAGACATCAAGAACAATAGAGCCAAGGCTCTTAACACAGATACATAACATGTCCAGCAAACATCTCTAATACATAGATAAAGAGCGGGGACCAAGAGAAAGCAACCGGGCTCACCCTCATAGTCAAAATCGAAAATAAAGAAGATTGTCTCAATAAATAATAAGAGCAACATAGATTAAGGTCCTCGAAGTGGAGGACTCATAACAAGCTTGAGTAGTATCGATCTAGCCTCGTGGAGGAGTAGGATGATCAACATGAGCACTCGTCCCTACATGGGGATATCATGTAGGCAAGAGTATGCGTTAGTATGTTTGGATGTACTAAGTATGTAGGATGCAATGCAACAAGAGATATGCATCATAATCTAAATGCATAACAATAGGCAACTGGCAACATATAACAATATGGCATTATTTTTAACGATAAAGTAAAACATGCTTAGTAACTCATGCCCGTATAAGATATGATATGTATAGAATAGACCAAGTTAGACTTCCAAAGTACAAACTCCTTGGTAGGTTAGTGACAATGCCGCCCCAACACTTAGGTGGTGATGTATTAACCCTTCACTCGGTTGGTGATGATGTCGCCCCATCACCTAGGTGGTGAAGTACTAACCCTTCACTCGGTTGATGAGTACAAACCCCCAACTCGGTTAGTGATGATGTTGTTCTATCACTAGGTGGCAAAGTAAATCCCGTGCCTCGATTGATGAGTACAAACCCCTATCTCTGTTATCCGGGTTCGTAAACCCCCCGGATTGGGCATGGTCTAATGCTAAACTTTATTTAGGATTTATCATATACATAAGCTCATTTTAAAATAATAACATCAATCATATCATATATCATGCTTTGGACCTTCAAGTTCTCAAGAAACCATAACCGGACATTTTAACAAACACTTAGTGTGTGTGAAATTGTAGTATAAAACGATGCAATTTAGAGATGAAATCATGCAAGAAAATCCCATGTAAAGCCATCAATCAATACCCTGCAACACCCTCAAGCAATATACATCAAAATCCCTCATCAAATCCAACATTTGATCTAAGATTTATAGCTCAAAACATTGCAAAACTGTCCCAACTTTACCCATCTTTAACATAGTTCATATACATGTTCATAATAGTAAACACAATTGTAAAATCAACTTTAAATCATAAAAATTGGGTAAAAAGGAGATTATGGCACCATGGGTGAAAGGACCCAATGGCTAAACCCACATATCTTAGCTTTGAAGAAGCTCTTGATGAAGATTGAAAATGGAGGCTTGAAGCTCGAAGGAAATCCTTAGTTTTGGATGATGGTTTTGATACTTGAATTTGGGAGTGAAAATATGACTAAGTCTTTGGGTGAGTATGGCAAATATTTAGGATGATATGAGCGTGAAATAAGGCTAAGTATAAGTAAAAACACGTTTGCGAACACTTGGGCCCAAGACCCAAAAGCCTTGGACCGAGAAGAAATAACTGGCAACAAAATACACAAGTTTGTGTCTGGTCCATGACGTGGACCTATCGCGAGGTCAAATTAAGACATATCCGCGACAGCTACATCGCGGATCGATTCTAGATAAGAAAAATTTATGAAAATTGAAGTTGCTAATCATTTGCCCTTAAATCAGGGTTAGACCCTTTCCCCTCTAATTTTGACCTCTTGAACAAGAATATGAAGTTAAATTTTTTATATTATGCATGGATTTTAGGATATATAGAATTTAAAATTTTGGGCATTCCGAGGCACATTTTCGAGCACATTTTTGGGTCATTTCACACAAACAATTTTATGCTCTTTTTGGGAAGTAAGGGTTTTATGAAGTTCACAATATTGTTACTGGTATGTTTAAAGTCTTTGTTTTTGATATGTATGCATTGTTAGACCCAGGTTCCACTCTTTCTTTTGTCACTCTTATTGCCAAAAAGTTTCATGTTGAGTCCGAATTGTTGTGTGAGTCTTATGTGGTGTCTACTCCTATTGGTGCATCTATTGTTGCTAAAAAGGTCTACAGAAATTGTCCTATTTGCATCTTGCATAAAATATTGCCTTGTGATCTTGTTGAGTTAGATATGGTTGATTTTGATGTTATTGATAGGATGGATTGGTTGCATGCATATTATGCCTCTATTGATTGTAGAATTCGTAGGGTCAAATTCCAATTCCCAAATGAAGCCGTCCTTGAGTGGGAGAATTGTGATGTGGTGGTCAAGGTAGGTTTACGGATGTGATTAGAAATTGGCCTAGACCATTGACCCCATTGGACATTAGAAGCTTCTTGGTCTTAGTGGGTTACTACCGGAGGTTTGTGAGTGGTTTCTCTTCTATTGCTTCTCCCATGATTAAGTTGATTCAAAAGAAGGCTAAGTTTGTGTGTACTGATGAGTGTGAAAAGTGTTTCCAAACCTTGATGGATAAGCTTTTGTTTGCTCCTATGTTGTCTCTACCGGAAGGATTGGAAGGATTTGTTGTATATTTTGATGCCTTCCGAATTGGTTTGGGTTATGTTTTGATGCAAATTGGTAACATAATAGCCTATCTTTCTAGGCAACTCAAAGAGCATGAAAAGAATTATCCTATTCATAATCTTGAATTGGTTGCCGTGGTATATGCTTTGCAAATTTGGCATCATTATTTGTATGGGCTGTATGTTGATATGTTCACCGATCATAAGAGTCTCCAATATGTGTTTACTCAAAAAGATCTCAACTTGAGACAAAGAAGGTAGTTATATCTTCTCAAATTATGATATAAGTGTGAATTATCATCCTGGCAAGGCTAATATTGTGGCAGATGCTTTGAGTAGGGTGTCTATGGGTAGCCTATATCATGTCGATGATGAGGGCATAGAGGTGGTTAGGGAGGTTCATCGGTTAGCTAGATTGGGAGTTAGGTTGGAAGAGGGAGATAATGGTGGCATTGTGGTTATTGATGGTTCAAAATCTTCCTTGGTTGACGAAGTAAAAGCAAAGCAAGATCTTGATCTCTACTTATTAGAATTGAAGGACTTGGTAAAAGAGGGCAAGGTAGAGGTTTTCTCCCAAGGGGGCGATAGTGCCCTTAGGTACCAAGGTAGGTTGTTTGTACCTTGTGTTGGGAATTTAAGAAAGAAGATTCTTGATGAGACTCATAATTCTTCTTATTGTATTCATCCTGATTCTACAAAGATGTATAGAGATTTGAGGGATGTCTTTTGGTGGGGAGGTCTGAAGAAAGACATTGCCAAATTTGTACCCAGTTGTCATAGTTGCCAACAAGTCAAAGCCAAACACCAAAGGTTGGTGGCATAACCCAAGACATAAAGATTCCTACTTGGAAGTGGAAGGAAATTAACATGGATTTTGTGGTTGGGTTGCCTAAGACTAGAAAAGGTTTTGATTCTATTTAGGTTATGGTTGATAGGATGACAAAGTCGGCTCATTTCCTAATGGTCAAAACTACTTATGGTGCCGAAAATTATGCTAAGTTGTACATTCATAAGATAGTGAGATTGCATGGGGTGCCCTTATCTATCATATCAGGTCGTGGTGCTCAATTCACTTCACACTTTTGGAGGTCCTTCTAAAGGGTCTTGGGACCAAAGTAAAGCTTAGTATGGCCTTTCCCTCAAATGGATGGCCAAGCCGAAAGAGCTATCCAAACTCTTGAGGATATGCTTAGGGCTTGTATTTTGGAGTTTAAGGGTAGTTGGGATGATCATCTTCCATTGATTGAATTTGCTTATAACAATAACTATCATTCCATTGGTATGGCTCCTTTTGAGGCCCTCTATGGTAGATGTTGTAGATCACTGGTTGGGTGGTTTGAAGTAGGAGAAATGACTTTGTTGAGCTCGGATCTGGTTATGGAGGCTATGTAGAAGGCAAAGTTAATTATATAAAGGTTGAAAATAGCACAAAGTCATCAAAAGTCTGATGCCGATGTGAGGAGAAGAGAGCTTGAATTTATGGTTGGTGATTGGGTCTACTTGAAGGTGTCATACACGAATGGTGTGGTTCGTTTTGGTAGGAAGGGTAAATTAAGTCCAAGATTTATTGGTCCTTATAGGGTGTTGTGGAGGATTAGTAAGATGCCCTATGAGTTGGAGTTGCCTAGTGAAATGGATTTGGCTCACCCGATTTTCCATGTGTCTATGTTGAGAAAGTGTATAGGTGATTCGAATGTTACTATCCCATTAAATGTTCTGGGTGTTGTTGAAGACAACTTGATAATTGAGGAGATTCCAATATATATCTTACATAGGTAAGTGAAGAGGCTAAGTAACAAGGATGTTGCTTCCATTAAGGTCCTTTGGAGGAATCAGCAAATCGAAAGTGCTACCTAGGAGGTTGAAGCGTACATGCAAAAGTGATCTCCCTCTCTTCCATTCTAATCAACCCTAAGGTACTAACTCTAAGTCCCCTATGTGATCTTAAGTCTTATGTTTCATCCCCTATGTCATTTGGATACATTCATGTTTATGTTGACAAGTTCATAGTGATTTAACACTTATGTTGAGATTTTTGAAAATGATGTTTAAGTGTATTGTTGCATCCTTTTGGGGCTGATTTCTTCGTGATTACTCTTCTCATGTGTGATTCTTTGACATTCTGGGACAAATGTTCCGAAGGGGGAGATTTTGAAATGACCCTAAAAAGTAGCCAAAAATGTTCCTCGAAAGTGTCCGAAATTGTAATTTCTATATATCTCAAAATTCGTACATGATATCAAAAACTCGACTTCACATTATTGATCAGGGGTTGCAAAATTGAGTGGGAATTTGGTCTAACCCAGATTTTAAAGCAACTGTATCAAAATTTCAATTTCCCAAAAATTTGATTTCCAGAATCAATCCGCGATAGTACCACAACATGCACCCATCGCGGACCTGTGTAAGAATGTCCTCTCGTTCAGTCCGCGTCATGGATGAAATAGTCCTATGATATTTTTCTGCCAGTTTTTCCAGTTCGGTCCAAGGGTTTTGGGTCTTGGGCCTAAGTCTTCCCGTGCGTAAAAATACCTATATTTATCCATGTTTCACCTTCATATCATACAAGATATTCCCCCAATACTCTCCTAAACAATTAGACAAAATTTTTACTCAAAATCAAGGGTTCCAAACTTATTCTGGATCTTAAGGATTTCACTCAAGCTTCAAGTCTCTATTCCAATCTTCATCAAGAACTTCTCCAAAGCTAAGTTATATGGGTTTAACCATTAGGTCCTTTCACCCATGGTGCCCAAGCTTCTTTTTTACCTAAAACTCATGTTTCTAAGTTGATTTACTTATGGGTCTTACTTACTATAAATTTGACTTTGAACTATGTTGGAGTTTTGTAAAAATGTGACTATTTAAGCATGCTTTGAGCTAGAATCTTATCTACCTTGAGATTTGATGAAGGGTTTTGATGTATATTTCATGAGGGTATTATCAAGTGTTGGTGGGTGGTTTTTCATTGAAATTACTTGCATGATTTTACTCTTGAATTGCATAGTTTTACACTAGCATTACACAGCCACCAAGTGTTTGATAAAATGTCCGATTAATGCTTCTTAAGTTGTTGAATGCCTAATGCATGGTACATGAGTTAAGTGACTTTATGATTATGAAAGAGATGTATATATGTGTTGATTTTCATAAATAGAATCTATAGTGTTGGAAGTTGATCAATTGTCTCGTTCAGGGGTAATAGGTCCGAACTACCATGTTGGGGGGTATGTATCTCAAATGCCTCGCTCGGGAGGTAGTAGGCTCAAGAAACCATGTTGGGGGTTTATACCTTAATTACCTCACTCGGGACGTAGTAGGATCATGAAACCATGTTGGGGGTTTGTACCTCAATTGCCTCGCTCGGGTGGTAGTAGGCTCGTGCAACCATATTAAGGGATTTGTATATCATCTGCCTCGCTCAGAGGGTGGTAGGCCAGTGCAACCATATTTGGGGGTTCGTACCTCAATCGCCTCTCCAAGAAGATGGTACGCGTTGGTTACTAATGATGGTCTCTTCCTACACCTGTAATATGTTTTACGTAAGCATGTTTTACTATAAGCATTATTCATGCATGCCATATTGCCATATGCTCACTTATTGCCTAAATATGCATTCCGGTTATGTTGCCTATATCATGCTGCATTGCATCCTACATACTTAGTATATTCAAATGTACTAATGCATACTCTATGGCTACATGATGTTACCATGTAGGGATCGGAGCACTACTTGATCACCCTCCTCCTCCACGTGGCTAGTATGATTTCCCTCCAAGCAAGTTGGTGAGTCCTCAACTCCGAGTACATACTTCTCTTGATTATGCTATGTATTGACTCCTTTTATGTTGGCTACTTATGACTATGAGGGTGAGCCCGGTTGCTTGTCTTGGCCCCCGCTA
>JAABOM020059806.1:0-12446 GCA_011800125.2 Solanum clarkiae
AGTGAAGTAAAAAATTTAATTTATAAAATTTGAATTTTTTGTAAAATAAATTTATTTTGGCCAATCACAAATGTTTCTTTTACTTTTCTTTTTTTTTACTATAAATAGGTGGAATAGTGTTAGATGATATGACATATTCTTTTTTTAAAAAATATAAATAGGTGGGACATGTAAAGAGTTTTGCTTGCATGGAACAATGTGGCATCGCATGATTGAACCAAAAAAATACGTCATAGTTGGTATGACTCACGCACTTGGGCTGCTGGACAGCTGTGCTTAATTGATAAAAAAACAAGCAAGTTGGAGTGTTTATTTCTGCATTTTGAAAGTTTGAGTTCCAACTTAAAATTTCGCTCCTAGTTAAGAAGCTAACTTATATATTATGCCAAAAAATTTCCATTGATATCATTTAGACTATAAAAGCAACGAGTTCATTTTTTATGATTAGTGTTAGATGACATGACATATTCTTTTTTTAAAAAATATAAATAGGTGGGACATATAAAGGGTTTTGCTTGCATGGAACAATGTGGCATCGCGTGATTGAACGAAAAAAATACGTCATAGTTGGTATGACTCAAGCACTTGGGCTGCTGGACAGCTGTGCTTAATTGATAAAAAAACAAGCAAGTTGGAGTGTCTATTTCTGTATTTTAAAAATTTGAGTTCCAATTTAAAATTTCGCTCCTAGTTAAGAAGCTAACTTATATATTATGCCAAAAAATTTCCATTGATATCATTTAGACTATAAAAGCAACGAGTTCATTTTTCAAGATTAGCTTTTGACAACTACAACTTTGCAGGGTACGTGGGTATATTCCTTCCATCTTATTTTAACTGTTATTTTAATTTTAAAATTTTATTTAAAATAATTATCATTTTGAGAATTCAAGATAATTAATATATATTTCCTTAATATCAAAGAAGCAAACATAAGATTTAAGAAAAAAATTAATCAACTTTTTTTCTTGATAAACTTGAAAAGAGTCGAAACAATAGTTAAAAATGAGAGATAATGGGAGCACAAAAAGTCAAAAAGACCGCATATTAGTTTTACAATTGTGCAAAAATAATTATAAGTTGACAGTAATGACAGCACTAGAATTTTAATTAAAGAGATTCAAAATTTAAAATAAACACATGAACTAATCGAAAAAGGTCCAATATCTATTATATATAAATAAAAAATTATTTTAATTATATATAAATAATAAAAATTTTCATCAAAAGAGATTTGAATGAACTCCTGACCGTATGCTAGCTCCGTCCCTGATCGACAGAGACGTCCAGGGGAATATGTGGGCAAACTAAAAAGATATGGAAAACAAAAGTTCATATGGTATAGATTGTTTTTAGCTATCCCACTTTTTTCATGATATAATTTTTATACATGAAACTAGTACTACAAGTTATAAATAGGGGCCATGTGGATTACCAAATTCTTTAAATTTGGTTGGTGAAAAAATAAAGAAATATAGTGCTTGAAAAGAATGGATCCAATGAATACATTGATCGATAAGAATCATATTAATTATATAGGCTACCTGAAATTATTTCACTGGTTGTCATCAATGCTCCATATAATGTTTATAACTTTCTTTTTTGGTAATAGATACATTATGTTGATCTGAAACAGAATAAGGATATATGTCATGAATCAATGTTAAAATATACAATTATTTGGCTCAATATTATCTATATACAAATCAGTGAATTTTTTCTTTAGTATTTTGTATATGCATTTCTGTACAGATTTACTACATTAGTCTATATATCTGCACCAAGAACAAATAAACTTAAAAGATGGTTTTCATTGCTAAAGACTTTAAAAGAATTGCATTTTATAATCATCTTTATATTCATATATGTGAATGAAATTACTATTTGGTTACGCAAGTATAATTTATATATGTGTGTCGGGGGATGGGAGGGGGGGGGGTCAAAAATAACCTCAAATTTGAAATGGAGCAAAAATATTTTTTCGTTAGGTTTTGGCTCAAAAATACCCACCCATTAAATTTTTGGCTCAAAAATATCCACCCATTGAATTTTTGGCTCAAAAAATACCCCTCGATTAAATTTTTGGCTTATAAATACCCTTCTTCCTAACAAAAATGAAAAAGAGCCAAAATTATTCTTTAACTATTAGAAATAGAGCAAAAATACCATTTGTTAGTTTTCGGCTAGAAAATATCCCTCTGTTAAAATTTCAATGTTATTATTTAAAATATCTCACTTCCATTAAGAATCCAACCTCTTCTTATCTTCAAATCGGTTTTTGTCATTCTTTGAGTAGTCTAGATTCTTACTATATTAAAAAAAAAAAAAAACCTTTTGTTTATTGTTACAATTGAATTTTCTCTTGAAAATAATAACTTATGTTGATTATGTTATATTGCTAACATGAGCATAACAACTTTTATACAAGCTTTATAGGTTGAAAATTTTGTAAAGTTGGATCCTATTGAACTCGAGAAACTGATTTGAGGAGGAGGCAATGATTATAACAAGGATTAGTCAGTGTTATCATTCAAATATCAACTTTTTGAGACATTTGCAAGTGAAATGATAGTCTTTTTCGACGTGAAAAGGCTAGTCTCATACCTAATATCCAAGGAGAAAATCTCTTGGGCCTTGTTAAATCCGATAAAATCATCAAAATACCACAGACGAGGGATTATCCACAAAACATATTATCCTAAACTTATTTGACATACCTGAGGTCGTAATCGCGATTAACATGAAAGATTGAGTAGGAAAGTGGTCAAAAATTAAATTTTAGGCTAATCTGGAGCAAAAGATAATTTTTCGGGATAAAATATAATTTTCAACAAAGTGTATAACACCTCCATATTACAAAAATGCCCTAAGATGGATCATTCTCACACTTTATGCATAAAATTAATTCAATGGGTGCGATTTATGTGTTACGTAAAAGATAACTGAAGTGGAGCAAGTCAGCGACACAAACCTGCTACATCATAGTTTAAATTTTTTCTATTTTCTAAAATTTTAATAAGAAACATTTCATACTTTTACCCATCCCTCGTATACTTAATCCATGATTGATATAGTTCATTTTTAGCCTTAAAAGGGTTCCTAAACTATTCCTACGTTTCTTTACATGTTCTAACTAAAGAATTAGGGCTAAATAGAGGAGAAAGGGTTAAGGTTGGAGGAATTCAAGCTAGATTCTTGCAACATTGATTGTCTGTCTTCATTCCAGATATATAAGGCTGACCTAAAGCATAATAGTGTTTTTTTATGTGCCCCTAAGATTTGTAATAGATTGATTGTGAAGGAATTGAATCTCTATAGAAGTTTTTTTGAATAATATATATTTTAATATTGCATAGTAAATATTTTTATAAACTTATTTCTTGAACAAAATGATTTGAACTCCTATTTTAAGTATAAACTCTAGATATTATTTGATTAAAATTTACATGAATGAATTTAGGAGATAAGTTTATAGAGCCTTGACGTGATAAATGCTGATTGTACTGATGATGTGAGTATGATGATAGTGTTGATAGAATTGAATGGTCCTATGAGTCCTCATAAATTGAACTTCAATGACTGGTCTAAATTGATAGCCCTCTTAATGATTGTCTAAACTACTCTTTAAAAGATATGATAGGAATTGATTGGATGTTTGATAGGCCAAAAGGCTCGAATGTGACAGAATTGATGAATTTTTAAGAGTTCCTATGAGACTTAATGATTGAATTGATTATTTTATGAGCATTGAATCTTGAGAAGCATTGACCCCGAAGTGAGTAAGAGTAACTCCAACTCAAATTTAGTAACTACATCGCCATATGTAGGAGGGGATTGAACCGTTAAGTCGGATATTTCTCTATTTTTATTGTCCTAAAACAATAAGACTTGATTTGATTGATGGATCTATGATTGGTTTATTTGTTTTTTACCCTAGCGATATTGAACGAAATGGCAACACGTTGATTTATCGCACAATCATTAGCTCATAAGTGGTCATTGTCGGACAAGAAAAACTCCCAAATAGGTCTTGATAGTCCTCTAATGATTGGATTGTATTATATATGATTGGTCTCTGTCTAAGATATATTCTTACTTTAGATTTATGACATTCTGATTTATTTCCCCATCTTTCTGAGTTGAGTTGATTGTTGAGTTGAGTATCTTTGACTGTGTTCTTTCCTTTTCAGCTATTTTACATATTCGTATATTTCACGTACTGACGCATTTGAGCCTGCTTCTTTTCATAATGCAGAGACAGATATTAGAGACCATCAACAAAAGTTTCGTTGAGGATCTTATCTTCTATCAGCTGATTGGTGAGTCCTCCCCTACATTCAGAGGATTTATACTACTTATATCTTTCTTGTCATAGGCCTTCTCAAGATCCATTGGAATTTTGTGATAAGCCTTCTTAAGATCAATGAATACTATATAAAGGTCCCTTTTTCTTGCCTTATATTTCTCACCAGTCTCTGAACAAGATAGATTGTTTCAGTTGTCGATCGTCTGGGCATGAATTCAAATTGATTCTCTAAAATAGATACTCTTATGTTTACCCTCATCTCCATCACTCTCTTTCACACCTTCATAGTGTCACTTAGCAACTTGATACCCCTATAATTGTTATAGTTTTGAATATCACCCTTGTTCTTGTATGATGGAACCATTGTACTCCTCCATTTATCGGGCATCTTAGTAGCCCTCAAAATAACATTAAAAAACCTAGTCAACCACTCCATATCATCCTTGATAATGCTCTTTCAAAATTCCATTGAGATTGCATTGGGTCTGATCGTTCCCCCTGCTCATCTATTAATAACACGTTTAACCTCCTCAATCATAAAATATTAGCAGTAATGAAAATTTTAATGACTATCAGAGTGCGTCAAACCACCTAACTCAATATCTTTGTTCCCTTTTTCATTTAAGAGTTTGAAGAAGTAAACTTGCCACATTTACCCAATGAAAGTCTTGTCCGCCAACATCTCATCTTTGATGCACTTTACTTGGTCCAAGTCACGAGTTTTACTCGGTCCAAGTCACGAGCTTTACTCTTTTTCTTTCACGAGCCTATATAATTTCTTGTCCCTGCCTTTATTCCCTAGCTCGACATACAAACATTCAAATGTTGTTTTCTTAGCACTCATGATTGCCGATTTCACTTTTGTCTTCGTTGTCTTATAGATAAGCTTAAGCCTCCTTTCTCGTCCTCATCCATGCACTCCTATCACTTTGTATAGGCAATCTTCTTAACTTTTATTTTGCCTTGAACTTCTCCAAATCACCAGAAATCACCTTGATGTTCATCAAAAATTTTTAATCTGAAATATTAACTTTTTAAAATGATTTTCTTCAAGTTAAAGGATAGCACTCCTATTATTTTCTTAACGAAAGTAAAGTTTACTCTCTAAAGTGATTTTTCTTGCCACAAATATACACTTGTTGAGACTTGCAGACTCGAATTATTGGGAGAAAAAGAAAAGGTGTTGAAAAGTAATTTAATTTTAAAAGTGAAACGCGTTGAATAATGAGATGTGCAAAGTTTGTCAAGCGTTGACGTGGTAAATTAAAATTCTTCGTGTTTCATTTATCCAAAAAATATATTTTGTCACTTCAGCATATCAAAAGTTCTTTTTATATTTTAATTATTATCCTGTATATTAACTATCTGTTTTTAAATTATTTTTTAAGAATTCATATTTATTTTAATATAAATATTGTAAGAAAATATGCATTTTAATTATTATACTTATTTTGTAGCCTGAAATAAAACTGAACGGAAGCTGTATTTTGTTTCGACTATTGACTCTCTTTAAAGTTCCCTTTGGTGGGATGTCATTTTCATGCTTAGCTAGATATTAGACATCGATGTTCGTACTAGTATAATTTAATATGTGTTATTTTTATGTGGTTAATGTATGTGATATAGATAGAATTTAAAAAGTTAATTAAAGTTTAGTATGATATTTAAAAATTTTAAATTATTAATTATTATGAATTAGGGTACTTTTTTACATAATTTTTAAATAATATATTTTATTCTTTTTCTTTCAAAAATTTATATAGTATTGATAAAATTTCGAAAGTCAAATTTTTTATGTCTTAATTTAATTTTTAATTTTTTAATTATTGTGATCTATATCACGTTTACGCCATTTTTAAACAATATATATTATTCCTCTATCCCTATTTATGCGACACTGGTTCGAGTGTTAATGAAACTTTTTATATGTTTTTCAATATTTTAATTTGTTAATTCTTGTGACTTATAGTATTTTTTTAATTTAATTTTTATATATAAAGATATCACTGTTATTAGTTATTTAGATTTACAATACTATTTACATAGTTTCTTAATAAAATGATACATGTTATTTTTCTGTCCCATTTTATGTGACGTCAATAGATTTATTTCAATAATCAATTGAATTTTTTAATTTGTTTTTAAAATATTTTTTATCAATTATCACGATTTATAGTAGTCAATCTAGTCTTCAACTCCTGAAAACTCTTTTCACATGTGTCAGACCACTAGAACTTGGCCTTCTTTTGAGTTAGCTTAGTCAATGGGGCTGACAGAGAAGAGAAGTCTTCCACAAATCTGCCATAGTAGCCTGATAAACCCAAGAAGCTTCTTATTTCTGTTGGAGAAGTTGTTCTTGATCAGTTCTTAACTGCTTCAACTTTTAGCGTATCTACCCGAATACTATCTCCTGAAACAACATGGCCCAAGAAAGCAACGGACTTGAGTCAAAACTTATACTCTGAGAATTTTGCATACAACTCATGATCTTTGAGTGTTTGTAAAATCACTCTAAGGTGATTAGCTTGTTCCTCTTCATCCTTAGAATATACAAGAATGTCATCGATAAACACAATCATGAACATATCAAGATATGGTCTGAATACCCTATTCATCAAATCCATGAAAATTGCAGGTGCATTTATCAACGTGAAGGACATGACCAAAAACTCAAAGTGGCCATACCGTGTCCTAAAAGCTGTCTTTGGAATATCACTTTTCCTCGCTTTCAACTGATGATAACTCGATCTGAGGTCTATCTTTGAGAAATAAGTAGCACCCTGAAGTTGGTCAAATAGGTTATCTATTCCGGGAAGAGGGTACTTATTCTTTATGGTAACCTTGTTCAATTGCCGATAATCTATACACATTCTCAGGGATCCATCTTTCTTGCGCACGAATAAGACAGGAGCACCCTAAGGTGAGATACTAGGCCTTATGAAACCTTTATCTAACAAGTCTTTCAATTGTTCCTTCGATTCTTTAAACGCTGCGGGAGCCATTCTATAAGGCAGAATTGAGATAGGTTTGGTTTCGAGAAGAACATCGATCCCAAAGTCAATCACCCTATTAGGAGAGGCTCCAAGAAGATCATCAGGAAATACCTCAGGAAACTCATTTACAATTGGGACTGACTCAAGACTAGCAGATTCAATATCATCAGACTTAACTCTTACAAAGTGGTAACGCAACCTTTGAAGATCAACTTTCTAGCCCTAAGATAAGAGATGAACTTTTCCTTAGGGGCAATAGAACTCTCTTTCCACTCTAAAACAGACTCATTAGGAAATTGAAACCTAACAATTTAGGTTCTACGGTCAACAAAAACATAACATGCGTGAAGCCAATTCATACTCATTATTACATCAAAATCAATCATCTTCAACTTTACCAAGTCAGCTAAGGTGTCCCTATGATAGATAGACACTACACAATCTTTGTAAGCCCTCTCAACTGAGATAGATTCACTAGTAGGAGTGGAAACAGAAAAAGGTTCAAGCAGACACTCTGGAAGAACCCCAAACTTACTAGCCACATAAGGGGTCACCAAAGACAAGGTGACACCCGGATCAATTAATGCAGAGTAATCAAATATAAAGACTTGAAACATACCCATAACCACATCTGGTGCAGCCTCCTGATCCTGTCAATTTTTCATAGTATAAAGGTGATTCATCCCGCCTCCTGTAACTGTAGAATTTCCCCCCTGATGGTTGCCAGGTGGAGGTGTTGCAGAGGACTACACTCTATTACTTTCTTCACCCTGTTTCCTTTTCGGGCAATCATATTGGAAGTGTTCAGTCTGCCCACATAGATAGTAACCATTTGTGCCCAAACGACACCTACCTAGATGAAGTTTCCCACAGTTACCACAGGGTGTCTTTCCTCTCATACTTTGTGCCATACTAGTTCGAGTCTGAGAACCTTGAGCCCTTAAATTCTAGTGACTTTGAGACTTCTAATCATACCTTTTCTGCTGGACCGGTGCACTCGCTGCAGAAGGTTCCTGATGAGATGATCTTTTCTGGAAGTAGGACTTGTCACCTTTATTATGCTTCTGCTGGCTAGGCTCATGTTCAGTTGATTTCACCTTTCTATTCATCTGCTCCTCCCTATCCCTTCTCTTATCCTCCTCTGTCTACTGGGCATACACCATAAGTCTGGCGATATCTATGCCCGAAATCAGCAAGGCAGTTTTACACTCTTTCTGCATGTGTCTGCCCAGACCAGACACAAACCTCCTTATCCTCACTAGGGGTGGACGTTCGGTTCTTCGATTCAGTGTTGTTGAAGTTCAATTTGGTTTTTTGGTGTTCGGTTTTTTAAAAATAAGCACCATACTTTGTACCAAACTAGATCGATTTGGTTCGATTTTTTTAACTTCGGTTCGATTTATTTTGGTGTTTCTAAAATGATTTTTTGATGCTAAGTAAAAGTATAATAAAAATAATTTAATCTGTATTAAAAATATGTAGTAAATTATTTTAATATTTTAATATTATATATTTTATAGATAATTATAAATTCATAGCATCACCATCTACAAACAAAATTAAAAAATATCAACTTACTTAATATAGAGGTTAAATTAGACATTATTAAGTGCGGAGGACTTAGTAACTGATGGGAGCTGCAAATGATTCTTTAAAACCATGCAACCGCTAAATACAACAATCAAGAGTATGACAAAAACACACCATCCAAATGATTTTTGATAATGACTAAAGCTCTTTCCAATTGTTAAAATTGGGTTGGGCTTGAGTTAAAATTTAAATATAAAAATTTAAAAGTATTAAATTATTAATATAATAAAACTTCAGTTTTTCGGTGCACCATAGTTTCAATACCTTACACCATGAACCGAACCGTAGAACCAAAGTTCTCAAAAATAAAAGAACCAAAATAGAACCGAAGCACCGAAAAAGCGACACTGAAAAACCAAATTAGTTCAGTTCGATTTTTTGATTTTTTTGCTCATCCCTAATCCTCACCCTCATGTCTTTCACCATCTCTAGAGCATACCTGGACAGCTTGATGAACCTGAGGCTGTACTCTTTCACTGTCATCCCTCTCTGCTTCAGATTCACGAACTCATCCACCTTCGCCTCCCTCAACTCTTGAAGAAAGAAATGGTCAAGAAAGGTTGTCTCAAACTCGTCCTAGGTTGCAGGCTCCGCATTCTTGCCTCTACTCTCCTCCCACTGATTGTACCATACATTCGCAACATCCTTCAGCAGGTAGGAGGCAAGCTCAACCCCCTCGATCTTATCAGCATACATCGTCTTCAGAACCTTATATATCTCAACAAAGTTCTATGGGTCTTCTTCCACCTTCGACCCCGTATACACTGGCAGGTTCATCCTTAGAAAATCTTTAAGTCTGGTTGCAGTTGAGGTCTCCTACGAGCTAGAGCTAGGAGCTTGGGAACCTTGGTTGTTCCCCTGGGAGGCCACCAACTGAGTCAGCATGGTAATGGCTCCCCTAAACTCTGCCTCGATAGTGGGAGTTAGCTGGGGCTGAGCAGGGGCCGCTTGTGGGACCTCAGCAGTCTAAGCGGAGTGTCCCCGTCTCCTAGCCTCGGTCTGAACTGGGGCCTCGGGCTAAGCATTATCAGAAGTTGAGGTTGGGGCATCTCTCTGAATGGTAGTTCTCTTCGACGGCATTTTCTGTAAGCATAAAATGAACGACTAACAAATAAGATTTCCACAAGGTTGAACTTTATTGTATGAACTCAGATCATTGAAGAAAGGTGATCCTTCCTAATGTAGTATACCTCCTTCTTATGAAGTGTGGTATACAACACACCCATAAACAAAACTCTACTAGAGACGGCTTCATAGACTCCCTAGGACATTCGAACTTCGCGCTCTGATACCAAGTTTGTCACGCTCCGGGAGGGTACCCTAGGCATAACTGGCACTCGAATACTATTGCTAGTCCCCAAACAGACCACCTATTCTCATTGCATTTGTTCATTTAAATCATATGCAGAAGATATAAAGAAATAACAGACTATTATTGGGTTATCACAATCCTTATCATAATAAGTACGAAAGAAGTATTTTCATAGAAAGAAAGGGGGAAACATACAATCTCAACCTTAATAATTAACCATTTATATCTATGAAGCCTCTATATCTATCATCTACGGAGGTACCATAACAAGCCATAGTTACCACAATTAAAGAAAAATACTTAAATAAAGCAAATGAAATAATCATCCTCCGAATGAAGGGGAGGACTCACCATGGTCTGAAATAAGAGCTCTGAACCTCAACGATTGGGCTGATGAAGTCCTCTGTCTATAAAATATGTATCATAAAATGATGCAGTACCAAAGGGGCATTAGTATATGGAATACATTGTATGTAAAACGGGCAACTAAAAGTAAATGAAGTAAGCAGGGTATATGGAAATATCAATTCATCTATTATTCATCCCATCTCGAAATAAGGATTAGACACCATTTCCTTTAGCATTGATTAAAACCCATGAAAATCACATCGACATAAGAGTACTATCAAGAGGGAATCTTATATGGGAGTTTCTCGGAGCTACACCCATCACCTATGAGCCGGTGATGGCACAACAAACCGATGGTATTGCCCTATCTGCCTAATACCTTGCCGGGATAGAAGGCATACATTATTGGATCCAAAATAGAAATAACATCAAGTCCAATTTTGGGACTAAGGAAATATCTGTTGCTCACGGTTCAATCCTCACCTACGCTGGCCACGTAGTTATGAGTGCGAGTAGGACTCACTCTTACCCATTTTGGTACTCGATACTTCTCCGATAGACTCAACATGCTCATAAACGTTAACATCCATCCTTTGTCATTATTCAGTCTTTCTTGGACTTGGACATCAATTCATTATTCATTCATTAACTTTATGGAATTTGAAAATATTCCTTTAAGATTATGTTCAACCTCTTTGAGGTTCTCAATCCATTATCATCAACCTTCAATTCGTTCAATTCAGGACATAAAAACCATCATTAGGGAACAATCGAATAGACAAATCGTTGGAGTTCATTTATGGAGACTCAAGGGACTATCAGGTTCTATTAATCTATCATCATTTTCACATTCACAATCACAATCTCTATCAACATTCTCAATCAAGGCTGTAGACTCAATCTCTATCTTCATTGATGCAATCTGTATGAAATAATAAGTAGGGTTTATGCAATATTTCGTGAAAATATTCAATTCAAGAAAACAGGTTTATGATGATCATGAACCTATAAAATTACATGTAATAGATATAGTTTTCAAGAAAATAATCAACAATCATGCATGTAGATTCAAGAACCTTCAACTTTCATCTAAGACCATCTATGGGGCACATGGAAGAACAATCCCATATTTTCATTTAGCCTTACATACCTGGGATGACGAATTACCAACTCTTTCTTCAAGAATTTAGACTTGGATTTTCGAAAACCATCAATCCTCTATGTTCTTCTCCTTTCTCTCAGAACGTAGTTTACTTAAGAAAAGATGGGTTTTTGAACCCTTAATCGTAATAAAAAGTCTTTAAAACACATTTTAGGACTTAAGTATGGGTTGGGAAGGATCAAAATGCCCTTTCCGCAATTAAAAGAAAAAATTTTAAAAACTGTACAATGGTCCAAGTCGTGCCAGGGGCGCAAACCAGTGTATTTTCGCCTTTTTGGGAATTTCAATTCCCGTCAAAATTTTTTAAAAAAAAATAATCGCAGCTCCGCGTTCTGCCAAGGACGCGGACAGACACTGTTTTACATTTAGTTAGCAAAAATTTATTCTCGCTCTGGTTGCTCTTAAATCGGGTCAAAATCATTTTCTGACTCGATTTTTCTCGTTGATCACAAATTCGATCTCGCATTTTTCATCGAATCTTTGGAAGACGCATTGCAGGCAAGATTACGTTTTAGGAGCATTTTGGTAATTTCATGGGGCGTTACATAAGTAAATGCTGAAATTATGATAAAATAAATTTTACTTTAAACTGGACAAATAAAATTAAATAACTATTTTAATGTCTTTCCGTGATTATATTTGTGTCAAAAAGGAAGTACTACGAATATATATATATATATATATATATATATATATATATAGAGAGAGAGAGAGAGAGAGAGAGAGGAGTGTAAA
>JAABOM020059807.1:0-12442 GCA_011800125.2 Solanum clarkiae
ATATGTGGAGACTTCATATCACTGAGGACATGGCCTTAGATAGAAAGAAGTGATGTTCATGTATTAGGGTAGATGGTTAATAGGGCAGTAAGGATAAGATAATGTCTGGCCTTGTGTTATAGTAGGTTAGTAGGATTAGTCGTGTCTTTATATCTTTTGTTGTTATTGTTTGTCTTGTATCTGTTACTTTTATTCTATTTTATATATTATTATTAGCTTTCCACTTTAGTCATTTTCTTTCATATGTAGTATCTTCTGCTTTTGGGGCATGATATATTTTGGACATGAGTCTTCTGAAAAAACCTCTATATTTCTATGAGGTAGTGGTAAAGTCCAAGTATAATTTACCCCACATATGGGATTTCACTTGGTAAGTTGTTATTGTTTGCTCTCTAAAAAAATATTGAGCCAGACATAAATTTGTTGGGATCTCATATCGGGGTGAAGATTAGTAAGATTATTATTTTCTCTGATAGTTGGATATACATTAATGATTTATCAAGTCCACGGATACCTTGTTATCACACTAAAGTTTTTGTTTCTTTTCTCTCCAAAAATATTTAGACATCTTGAGTGAGACGAAAATGTGTCTGGTCTCTCAGATCTGGCGTGAATATTAGTTAGATTATTATTTTCTGTGATAGTTGGATATACATTAATGATTTAACGAGTCCACGGATACCTTGTTATTACACTAAAGCTTTTTTTTCTTTTCTCTCAACAAAGATTTAGTAATATTGAGTGAGACATAAATATGTCTGGTCTCTCACATCTAGGTGAAGTTTAGTTAGATTATTATTTTCTATGACAATTGGATATATATTAATAATTTAGCGAGTCCATAGATACTAACTTCTCTCGAATGGTCTCATTTCTAATCTTATTACCCTAGGTGTGTTGACACATCCATCTCGATATCCTCATCTCTGCAACCTGAACCTTTTGGATATGTGAGTTTTTTAATTGGCCAGCACTCCATCTCATATAGAAACAACGGTCTTAACACCATTATATAAGACATACCTTTAAGTTTTGGTGGTATCATCTTATCATATAATACTCTAAAGGCAAGCCTCCACTTCATCGATGCTGCCCAAATACGATGTGTGACATCATCGTTCATATCACCACTATCCTGAATGATGGATCAAAAATATTTAAAGTGATCTCTCTTAGGAATAGATTGAGTGGCAAGCTTTACTTCGATGTCTATTTCATTCCTCACAATATTAAATTTACACTCTAAGTATTATATTTTTTATCATGCTCAATTTAAACCCTTTAGATTCCAAATCTCCAACCAATCATTAACTTAATTATGAGTCTCATCAATCAGTAACAAGTGATCTCCAAAAAGCATATACTAAGGAATTTTCCTAAATAGATCATGTCAGCTCATATATCACTAAGACAAAAAGAAAAGAGCCTAACACATATCCTTGATGAAGTCCAGTCTCAATAGGAAAATACTCCGATTCTCCTCCCGCTTCCTTACCCGAGTTTTGGCTACATCATAAATGCCCTTTATCACCCTAATATACATAATTGGAATGCCTTTTTCCTATAGACACCTCCAAAGGACATCCCTCAGAACTTTTTCATAGGCCTTCTCAAGATTAATGAATATAATATAAAGGTCCCTATTTCTTTCCATATATTTCTCCACTAGTCTCCAAATAAGATGAATTGCTTTAGTAGTCGACCACCCGGCATTAATCCAAATAGATTCTCTTTAAATATACACTCTTTTTCTCATACTCACCAGCACCATTCCCCCCAAAACTTCATAGTGTGGCTTAGTAACTTGATGCCCCTATAATTGTTGCAATTTTGAATATCACCCTTGTTCTTATATAATAGACCCCCTGTCAATAATTCTATGGTGGCAACATCGTTATTGAGTTCGAGTTGGACTTACTTTTACTCATTTCAGTGCTCAATACTCCTCCCAAGACTCATTGCTCATAAAATAATCAATCCAATCAACGAGTATCTTAAGTACTCTTATCAGTCCATCACAATCAAGTTTTTCGGTCTATCAATCATCCAATTATTTTTTAGTCACATTTTTCAAGAGTAGTTTTTCAATAGTTAAGAGGACCATCAATCTAGACCAATCATTTGAGCTCAATTATGAAGACTCTCGGGACTATCAAGTTCGATCAACATCATCTATGCTTAATCACAATCACAATCACAATTATCTTTTCAAGACTCTAGACTCAATTCTTAGGTTCATTCATGCAACCTCTTATTAAATAACATATAGGGTCTATGAAATAAATTATGTAAAAGTAGTTTTTCAGTAAATTAAGTTTATGATAATCATCAAGAATGTAAAAATACGTAGAATATATAGTTGCTTTCAAAGAAAACCTTCAAAGTAACATGCACAGAGACTCAACAATTTCCCAATCTTTCTATCACCATTAGTTGGGGTACATGGAAGAACAATATTTATTTTAAATAACTGGAATGAAGGAAGACACTCAACCTTGCAAGACTCCGACCTGAATTCCTTGAATCCTAACTTCTTTTCTCCTGTCATTAGCCCTAAGTCTTTGGTTAGGATGCGTAGAAGACTTAGGAATGGATTTAAGAACCTTTTTCATATTTGATTAGCTAGATGTTAGATCGATCCTTGATCTATTTTAGCATAAAAAATAATTAATGAAGTGTTTCTCAAGTGGTAGTATGGTAATTGATAGAATTTGTGATCACAAAAATATGACAAGAGACAATATCCATTTGATATCTCGTATACACAAATTCTTTCAATTGTACTCCTACAACTTGAGAAACACTGAGTTAATTAGTTTACATGCAAAAATCAATCAACAATCGATCTAGCATTTGATTTATCAAATATAAATAGTTCACTTGCAATTGAAGAATAATAACAGAGAATTCAATTCTATATAGAATAGAATAATTTGTTGCTTGCTTATGTAGAGCTTTCTACACTTTAAAGAACATGATCTCCTCAAAGTGCTTTTTTTTCATTCAATTTTTTCTCACATTTAAGAGATCTTTCTTGTCATGATTATCACAATGAGAAATATGCTGTATAAATTTCTTATTGAGGATATGTGTGAATCTTAAAATAGGGTAAGTACAAATCATGAGGAAAAAATGTATATTTTTATAAGAGGAAATGAAAATTGAGAAGTCAAAATTATATCGAATCTATCAAAAACATCATCTTAGTAAGAAATAAAAATTATAAACTTGGTAACTATTTTTTTACGGCTGGTGTCCGAGTCGACTTTTGCTTACCTTGATTAATCCCAGGGATACATCTCACCTTCCACTAACAGAATGTACTAGGTTCTATAAGACTAAGACAAATGGGAAGAATCATCTAGTATTTTTATTTCCCTAAGATTTTGAACTAGAGACCTCATGGCTCTCAACCACTTCATTGACAATTAAGCCACACTAATGGATGAACTAAATTATTATTGTTAGTTGAATTTTTCGTGCAATCAACGTTTAAAGAACCAAAGCAGCTTTCTCGTAAATATATACATAAACATGTTAGTATCTTAATTTCTTAGATTGTGATATAATATTAATCTTGATAGTTACTTTTGTGACACCTAATTTTATCCTAGCTTTCTTTGAAAATATTTTCTTTATGCACCTAACAATCTTTAAAAACTTAAAAGTCATGTTAGCTATTACACTTGTTTTTAATATTTATTTTATTTTATTTGTACTTGTTACAAAAAATTATTATTATCGACATAATTTATTATATGTCATATTACTATGTTTATTCAATTTAGATCATTTTGCAAATGAAAAACACAACCAAGAAATTAAAGTATTTTTTTCTTATATTCTTCTAAGTATTATCGTCTAATTTTATGATGTATGTAACTTTATTTGAGTCTTGATACTTTCCTTTTAATTTAAAATTTATTTACTGAAGTATGTATTTTATTAGGAAATTTCACACAAATATCATACTTTTTGGAGCTAATTCCAACTAATACCAACTTTTTTCCAAAATTACCAAAAATCTCTTCTTTTTTATATAAAAAACGAAACCAGTGATATATGTCGAAAAGGTAGGAGCGTTAATGGATTTTAAATATGATACATGGAGAAGTAGGGATTGTAATTTGTATAAATAAGTGTTGCAATTTTAGATACATGTCGAAAAGGTGGGAGCATTAACAGATTTTAACTATGATACATGGAGAAGTAGGGATTAATGTCTAGTCATTATTATTTCTTTAGACTTATGACCTTCTGAATGAGTATTTAGAGATAATTGTATTCTACTATGAATCTATTTCATTTTTCATTTTACATACTCATATATTCCATGTACTGATGTCCATTTGGACCTGCTTCATTTAATGATGCAGAGACAAATACTAGAGATCATCAATAGGCACTCTGTTGAAGATTTTCTCCACTTCTAAGCTGATGATGAGTTCTCCCTGATTTTGGAGGATGCATATTATTTTATTCATTTAGATTTTGAGTTTAGACTTTATATTTGATTTCTTTGATTTGAGGTAGCCCTACCTATTATCGGCACCATTGCTAGAGGCTTCATAGACTAGAGTCAATTGTTTGTTTTGAATATTGTTATGGGATTTTTTCTTTTATATCAGTCTTATTGATTTGACTATCTATTTTTACTCTGTCTACCTTTTATTATTTTTAGCCTTCCAGTAATATTTTAAATTATGATTAAATGAATGTGATGACACCAAGTGGTTCGCTTGGGGACTAGTAATAGTCTCTGAGTGCCAGCCACATCTAGGGTATCCTCAGAGGGGAGGGGGTAACAAACTTGGTATCGAAGAACAGTGGACAAGTGTCCTAGTGAGACTATGAAGCTGTGTCTAGTAGAGTCTTGTTTATGGGTATATTTTGCACCACACTTCATAAATTGGAGGCTATAGGACATTAGGAAAGGTTACACTTCTTTAATATTCTGATTCGTACAATAGACTTAAACTCTATAAAAACTCTCTTCTAATTCGTGCATTACACATTTATGGATCATGCCTTCTAAGTGTACCTCCGCACAAATAGATGCCTCAACTTCCAATACGGACATTCCCCTATCGAGAATGCCTATTCAGATGGAGATGAGAGACCAAGGTCGACTTGCTAAAGCCTTTGCGTTTCCAAAAAAATAGGCACCCACTGCTTCACCTACTCCCACTACAAAGGCTAAATTTAGGGGAGCTATTGCTATGCTTACTCAGTTGGTAGCCATACAGATTGGTAATATAGTTGACTACCTCCTAGTTTCAGTTCCCAAGAGCCTATTGCTGCAACCAGACTTTGGGATTTCTTAAGGACGAACTCACCATTATTCACAGGGTCTATGGTTGAGGAAGACCCTCAGAATTTTATCTCCTCAGAATTTTATTGATAAGATGTGGAAGATTGTAAAAGCCATGGATGCAACTGAGATTGAAAGGGCTGAACTTGCCTCTTATCAGCTTAAGGATGTGGCAAATGTTTGGTACAACCAATGAGAAGAGGGTTGAGCTGTAGATGCTAAGCCTTCTGAGTGGAGTGAATTTGAGAGTGCTTTCCTCAGGAGTTGAGGGAGGCAAAGATTGAAGAGTTTGGGAAAATAAAGTAGGAAGTAATGACTATTAAGGAATATAACCTCAAGTTCATTTAGCTATCCACGTATGCTCCAGGACATGGTGGAAAGAATGAGGAAATTCATATCTTGCTTAGGTAAATATGTGAAAAAGGATTGAAAAGCGACATTGTTGATTACAAGCATGGATATCTCCAGGCTTATGGTCTATGCACAACAACTTACGGAGGATAATAAGAGGGATCAAGTAGAGCAGTTGAGTTAGAAGGCTAAGTCGGCAGGGCCTGAGCCTAGCCAACATAAGTAGAGTAAGCGAGATAAGTCCTAGTTTTAGAAAATGTCTTCTAAATATACATCATCCCCAGTGAGTGCACCAGGCCAATATAATAGGTATGACAAGAAGTCTCAAGGTTAGCACAACTTCAAAGCACAAGGTTCTCAGTCTTAAAACAATGTAGCCTTTGGTTCGAAAGGGAAGCCACCATATGGAAAGTGGTGCAAGATGCATTTGGGAGAGTGTAGAGAGGGAGAGAATGATTGCTACAAGTTTGGCCAAATAGGTCACTTTAAGAATAAATGTACGACATGGGGCAATAAGGCCCGGTCTTCTTCTATTGTGCTTGTTGTGAGGGGTAATCAGAGAGATGCCTCTACAAATGTAGGTAGGGGAACAAACCGTCTATATACGATGGACAATTGATAATATCAAAAAGTTGCATCAGATGTTGCGACTAGTATGTTTAGAGTCTTTACCTTTGAATGTTATATATTACTTGATCCATGTGCCACTCTATCTTATGTAACTCCCTATGTAGCTAGTAGATTTAAGATTCTTTCTGATTTTTCGATTCAACCCCTTGTTGTTTCCACTCCTATTGGTGACTCTATCTTAGCCAAAAGGGTCTATAGAGATTATGTAGTGTCCGTCTATCATAGGTATACTCTAGCTGACTTGATAGAGTTAGAGATGATTGACTTTAATGTGATTGATGACATGGATTTGGATTCATGCCTACTATGTCTCCATTAATTATAGGACTCGAACCGTTAAATTTCAATTCCTGAATGAACTGATCCTAGAGTGGAAGGGAAATTCGGTTGCACCTAAGGTAAGTTTATTTCTTACTTTAATGCCATAAATCTGATTTCTAAATGATCCATCTATCATCTTGTGCAAGTTAAGGATGATGATGTGGAATTTCCACCCTTTGAGTCAATTCTAATTGTTAATGAGTTTCCTAAAGTGTTTACTAAGAATCTGCCCGGAGTCCCTCTTGATAGGGAGATTGACTTCGGAATTGATGTTCTTCTCGATACTCAGTTGAAAGAGAAATTAAATTTTTTTTAGATAAGGGGTTTATTAGGCTAAGTGTTTCTCCTTTGGGTGCTATTGTCTTATTCGTGCAAAAGAAATATGGATCCCTTAGAATCTGTATTGACTATCGCTAGTTGAATAAAGGGACAGTCAAGAATAAGTATCTCTTTCCAGGATATATGACTTGTTTGACTAACTTTAGGGTGCCGTCGTTTTCTCCAAAATAGAACTGAGATTAGGCTATCACCAGTTGAAAGTGAGAATATGACGTATTAAAGATGGTTTTTCGAACCCAATACGATTATTTCGAGTTTTTAGTGATGTCCTTTGAGTTGACAAATGCACCTAGTCTTCATGGATTTGATGAATAGAGTATTCAGACAGTACCTTGATATGTTCATGATCATGTTTATTGATGAAATTTTAGTGTACTTTAGAAATGAGGAGGAGCATGCTAATTACTTCAAAGTTCCTTTACAGTCTCTCAAGGATAATGAGTTTTATGCAAAGTTTTCGAAGTGTGAGTTTTTGCTCAAGTCTGTGGATTTTCTGAGCCATATTGTCTTGGGCGATGGTATTTGAATAGACACCCAGAAGATTGAGGCATTTAAGAACTGGCCCAGACTAACCTCTCTGACTGGCATAAGAATTTTCTTAAGGTTGGTAAGATACTATCACAGATTTATTGTAGGATTTTTATCTTTATCTTCACCATTGACTAGACTGACTCAGAAGAATGTCAAGTTCTAACGGTCTGATGAATGTGAAAAGAGTTTTCAAGAGTTGAAAGCAAGACTAACTACTGCCCCAGTGTTTACCATGTCAAAAGGGACAAATGGATTCATAATGTCACGATCTGGACTTAGGGCCTAGATGTGACACAGCGAATAGGGAACCCAGAAGGACCTCAAACAAGCCTCTTAACATATCATTCACTCATCCTTGTTCGTGGAAGAAAACAAACAACAACAAGTGAGTAAAAATTGGGATAAATGGGACTAAGGAAATTCTTAAATATCATAAATCATAAGGAGTCAAGCTCATAGCATAGATACATCATAATATTCCAACAACACCGTAGAATGGAGCGGGGGCCAAGAAACTTTTCGAGCTCACCCTTATAATGTCAAACATCAACATAAAGAAGTTTTTTAAATAGCAAGAGAAAGTAGATAGTTTCCTCGAACTTGAGGATGCACCAACCTTACCTTCAAGATGTCAAACTAGCCACGTGGAGGAGGATAGTCAAATGGAGCTCTGGTTCCTACATGGTAACATCATGTTGGCATAGAGTACACATTAGTACATTCAAGAGTACGCATTAGTACATTCAAATGTACTAAGTATGTAGGATTCAATGCAACAAGAGATAAGAAACATAGTCAAAATGCATAATGATGAGCAAAAGATAGCATAATGATGATATGACATGCATGATCATTGCTTAAGTAAATCATGCTTTGCAAATCATTCATCTTACATTGAACATAATATATAAGTGTGAGAAAAAAATCTCAACCAACACAAAATAAGACCAAGCCAGCTAGAACTTGGAATCACGATCTCTAGCCTACACTGGAAGAAAAGGGAAGTTAATTGCCAAGGTGAACCTCCTAATGCCTAAGTGGATCCACTAAGTCTTATGTGAACTGGGTACTCTCCTCTAGTTCCTAGACTTGGGTACTCGCCACAAGCCTTCATATTTGGGGTACTCGCCTCTTAGGGATTTGGGAACTCATCTCTAATCCCTTAACCTATGTTGGCACGTAGTTATGGGACTTGGGAACTCGCCTCTAGTCCACTCGGTACTAAGTCTAATCCCACGAAATCCTTAAAATAGTCATAGCTTTAATAACTTGTAAGAAACATGGAAGACATGACACGAGTAGATCTTAACATCATTGACCTCAAATGGTGAGCCTAATCATCAAACAAAAGAATGGGTCATCATCAACATTAACCTTGCATTAACATTAACATCAATGGCTCACAAGAGGTAAAATCTTTGAGAAAAGGACTTAATCCGGCTTTACAACATCATCAACATTTTCATGAACTAAATACATTTCTAGAAAGCCCAAAATCATCATAAAGTCTCTTGACTCATAAATCAACCAATAGATCATCAAGATTTTAAGAATCTTTAAAAAGGCCTTTTATCAAACACTTGGCGGGTATGCAATGCTAGAAGAAAATTATTCAATTCAAGAGTGAAATCATGCAAGAAAGATCAATGTAAAACCACACACCAATACTTCATAATACACTCATACAAGATACATCAAGACCTTTCATTAAATCACACAATTGATCATAGATTAATAGCTCAAGACAGGCTTAAACTGTCAAAAGTTTATGAAACCCTAACATAAGGTCAAATTCTTAATAAGTAAGACCCATAAGTAAATCAACTTAGAAACATAAAATTTATGTAAAAAAGGAAGCTTGGGCACCATGGGTGAAAGGACCCAATGCTTGAACCCCACATACCTTAACTTTGGAGACTTTCTTGAAAAATATTTGAATGGGGACTTGAAGCTTGGGTAAATTTCTTAAGATCCGAAATGAGATTTGGCACTTGAATTTTGAGTGAAATATTAGTAGAAGTGTTTGGGAGGGTTTCAAGGAATGTCTTGTATGATATGAAGGTAAAATATGGCTAAGTATCTGTATTTTTATGTATGCGAATACTTAGGCCGAAGACCCAAAAGCCTTGGATCGAATAACCAAAAACTGGGGAAAAATAACACAAGGGCGCACCCTGGCCGTGTCGCGCCAGGGGTGCGAACCCTTACTGGAACTTGCATTTTTAGGATTTTTAAATTTTGATACGGTTGCTCTAAAATTGGGGTTAGACACATTTCCTACTCAATTTTCCCTCGATCAAAAATATGAAGTCAAACTTTCGATATCATGCACGAATTTTGTGATATAAGAAAATTACGATTATGGGCATTTTCGAAGCACATTTTTGGGTACCTTTTGGGGTCATTTCAATATCTCCCCCTAGGGAACATTCGTCCCCGAATGTCAAAGAAATGTACATAAGAAGAGTACTTATGAAGAAATCAGCCCCAACAAGAATGCAATAATGCACTTATACACCGCTTTCAAAAATCTCAACATAAATGTCAAAATCACCATCAACATATCAACATAAACATGAATGCATGCAAATGACATAGGGGCTGAAACATAAGATTTGAAATTGTAAAAAGGACTTGACGTGTTATCATAAGATTGAATAGAATAAAAGAGTTATAGATATTGCTTCCCCATGCCTGCTCTGGCTTACCGAAAGACACTTTTGACTTGACGATTCTTCCAAAGGGCCTTGACGAGCACTACATCATTATTAATCAACTTTTCCATCCATACATCCAATATCCCCATCGGAACCATCCCCAAAGCCAACATATCCTCCACAACACGCATAACCTCAAAGAGTCCTATAGCACTTAAGTCACCACAACCCACCTTAATATGACACATGGAAAACCAGATAAACCACATTCATACCTATAGGCAACTCCAATCCATATGTAA
Organism: Solanum clarkiae; assembly: GCA_011800125.2. Classification (NCBI taxonomy): domain Eukaryota; kingdom Viridiplantae; phylum Streptophyta; class Magnoliopsida; order Solanales; family Solanaceae; genus Solanum; species Solanum clarkiae. The sequence goes on from JAABOM020059807.1 coordinate 10,443, forward strand.
CCTTACCAATTTCTCCTCCAAACCCTATAAGTACCTATAAACCTTAACTCAATTTTCAACCTTAAAATACATAGTCCACTTTGGCACCAAAACTACCATCTCTCCTTTGGGAGAAACCTCCACTCCACCATCCCTCACCGAGGCTCCAACTCTATCAAGACGAAAATCAAGTCCTTACTTAACTAGACCTCTTTATCCAAAGAAGATTCTGAACCATCAAAACCATTACACCACCATCTTCAACTTCACCCAATCTCATCCCCGATCTAGTGAACCGATGCACTTGTCCAACCACCTTTTTGTCACCCCAAAGACTCCCATTTCCCTTAATTAGCAAGAATATTCTCCTCCTTTGAAATTCACAATACCACCGTCAAATGATTCATAAACTCTTCCTCACTTCTTAAAACAAAACAACATGTCTTTACCAAGGACCACCACAAACATAACAAGGTAGAGATTAAAGAACCTGTTCATGAGACCTATATACACAACCGGTGTACTAGCCACACTAAAAGACACTACCCTAAATTCAACATGTGGAAAGGACATCAAGGAAACATTGACCATTAGAATCTACTCAATAGAAATGACCTTAGACGCATCATTCCCACTCTTACAAGATGATAAATGCAACTTTTAGGGGTCAATTGGACTTTGAGACAAGAAATGAACCTACCTCTTCACTACCAATCAAGAAAAGGTTTAACAAGGAATTGGAATTTAACTCTACGAGCTCTACAATCAATAGAGAAACAATATGCATGCAACTAATCCACCCGAAGTATGACACCAAAACCCACAACATCAAATCCAACAACTCATAAGGCAAGATGTCATGCAATATGAACATGGAACAATACTTATGAACTTTCTAGAAAAAATAGGCTCAACAAGGGGTAGACACCAAAGGTTCACATAATAACTTGGGACATACAAGAAGCTCACTAGCGAAAAAAAGAATAATGAAAGGAATAGTGGAACTCCAATCCATCAAAATCAAAACCTTCAACATACCTGCGAAGTACCATGCCAAGCACGCCCCAAGGTCCCGTTAGGGTGGACTGGCACCCATTGCCGATAAGGCTCGGGAGAACCAACATGTATCTATGCGCTTTCTATATATACTATAAGGGGGTTTCTACGTTTGACATGCCTTTAAAAAGATAAACAGTGACATCAAGCGAAAAGAAAAAGCATATGACTGGGCCACGATATTTAAAGTACTAGACATGATCGCACTTTAATTTACATAGTCTACAAAGCATATAAATAAAGAAAACATCTAATAAGGGTTGGGACAGGTCCCACCTCAATGAACTGTGCAATAAACACGTAAGCTCTATACATATACAAATCCCCGAAGCAACCTGGAGCTTGATGACAACAGTTGAATATCCTGTACTCCTACTAGGGAGACCTACTAGCACCTGTACCTGCAGCATGAAATGCAGGTCCCCCATAAGGGATGTTAGTACGAGATAATGTATGGAGTATGTAAGGCAGGATATACTTTATATAAAGTAACACCTCAAATGAAATCATGTATCTGTGGAAGATCAGAGACCACCCTTAGTTATACTATGGAATCAGGTACTTTATACTTTATCAAAAACTGTATACTTTATCTTTCAATTACCTTTGAGATGATTCTTTTGGTGGCCATAATTTTGGAGCTGTAGGAATATATATGTAGAATGTGACATGTAGATAATCACACAAGACAACATGACAATGAAAAGAGTACATTACACAAATAATGAAATACATATGAAATGAACAACTCGTGAACTTTATCTAGTAATAAGAACTCATGTTACTTGGTATTAAACTTTATCTAATAACAAGAACTCATGTAACTTGGTATCCAAACATATATGCAGATTTGAAAGTGACTATGCATGGAATCATGTGTACAAGAGCGGAGACATGGTTAATAGTTGTGTCGGAGTTGGTGAATGCCTTTATGTACCAAGGAGAGATCTATGTTTCATGCCAAG
>JAABOM020059808.1:0-12440 GCA_011800125.2 Solanum clarkiae
TATAATTTTAAGTAATTATTTAATAAAATTAATTTTTAAATTTTTTGTTTTGCGAATTCAATATAATTACAAATTATGAAATTTTAGTAAGGGATTTTTTTTTTCCATGATGAAATAACTTAGTAGAAATCCAATCTTGAAACTCTTCACTTAAGTCATAAGTTATAAATTCAAATAGGTTATAATATAAAAAAATAAAAAATTATATCAAAGATAATCTCATTTCTATTAGTCAGATAAGAGTTTTATGAATCTTTACGGAAAAGATAGAAATATATAAATAACATTTGTTAACACATCCTATTTCCCAAAACAATACCTCTTAAAGGCCATGCAATATAATAAACCAAAACTTCATTATAAAAATACAAACTTATATAATGTATATAATTTTTATGTACATGAAACAGAAACATAATGCTTCGCAGTCTTTGTTACCTTTCAGACTTTAGCAAAATGTTGGTTGTGAATATGAGAAAAGAATCTTTATAAATTAGGCACACGTGTAATCATATACAATCAAATGTTACTAACCTTTATGTGAAATAACCATATAAACCTAGCAGATTTTGTAGCGTAATATAGTAAAACTTTTAACTTCAGTTATTAATTTTATCTTGATTTTGTTATTTCACGTATATCTTTAGTCTTTTAATCATTATCATAATGATAAATGAGCACGACCGACTAACAAATGATGAAGAATGAAAAAGTTACTTACACGTAGGTGAAATTTATGTGTGCTAGGCATCCTCACTCATCAAAGTTGAGATGAACATGCAAATGCATAAGCGAAAATAGCATGTTCACTATTGTGAACTACTTCGTCTTCGCATTCCATCATTTCTCTATCGTCAATTTCTCCTTTTTCTTGCATATCAAAACTATTAATTTTTGTGTTTAAAATACCACAAAAGTATTGTGATTTTTTTAGTTTTGATGTGTGGAGGTAATTTTCATTTTTAACCAGTTTGAATTCGTACGGGAAGAATTAGATAATATATTTTTGATTTTTTTTTATATATATATAAAAAAAAGATGTGGGTTATGAGATAAGATGGTTTCTAAAGATAAGGTTAGTTAATTTTTTGAAATTCAAATTAAAATTAATTGTTGAGGTATTTTGTTAGTGATTATTTTGAATTTTTTTTAATCAAAGACTTCAATTCTCTTCTATTTTTCACACAAAATTATATTTTAAAGTACCTATAATTTAGGAGCATTTTTTCACCCAGATATAGATAATACAGTTCCTCATCTAATGTGTCCCTATGATTTAGGATTTTTTTTAGAATTTATTTGTAACCATTAGTATTATGTTTAAATAAAACAATAATAATTTACTATTTAATCCTATATATGTGGTTCTATCAATTATATTATTTTTATTAGTAGAAGTTTTTACAAGTTCCTATTTTGTTCTTTTTACTTATTTTATTTTATATATGGAATCACAAATGTCTATCAGAAAAATTAGGGAAAAAATCCTTAAAAAAAAACTGCCCCATTTTCTCCAGAAATCATTGTTTTAAAGTATTGTATGCTTTATTTGTTTTTTCCTAAAAAATATATAAATAATAGTAATTAGTAACTAACCTAAGTAATTATTTTGATAAAATGCCAAATCGTTATTCATGTAATGATACTTGACTAAATGTGGAGGCTTTATCTTCTCTTATTAATAAAATATAAAATATAGTTATAGATAATAAATATATTCATAATATTTTCAGTATATTATTTTGTTTTGATTTCGATTAAATTTTATTACGAAATACAAAATTTTAAATATGTAATAGAAATATTTCTTTCTTTTCAAAGTTTTTACTATTTAGCAAGTGAGTATTATATAATATTTAGTAATTGAGTATTATGTCAAAATAATACTAATATCAATTAATATATAATAATGTTTTAGTTAGGATTCACGTAAATTTTACAAAATTGTTTTGTTCTTTCTAAAATTTTGTATGTTGCTTAAATACTCATCTAAAATTAGTGAAATATTATTTTTTTTAAAACTTTTTTCGTTTAATTGTAGAAACTGCTTTATATTTATATATTTTGTTTTTTATAATTGAATTTATTATTTAAATTAACTAATAACTAATCTAACTAATTATTTGTCCTAAGATGCCACATGGCATATTTATAGGCTGCCACTCGGTTGAATATAGTGGCTTTATCCTCTCCTTTTAATAATATATAGATATAAATTAAATATATAATAAATATATATTTATTATTTATATCAATTTGGTTGACCCACATGGATGACCCAAATTTAATATAATTCCTTCAAGGGCTATGGTACCATACGACTTTGTCATGGGAGTTGGGGTTACGAGAGACATAAGTATTGTTTAGGAAGTCAATAATGATTTTAGGCACAGGGAAGGTGTAACACCCAATTAAATTATCAAAATACCCCTACATGAGAGATGCGCGCATAACGCATCTTCCCATGTTCTGTTTGTGAATTCGAGACCAGATATGCAATCGATACGAAAAATTGAGTGGAAAAATGATCTCGATCGATTTTTTACAGCAATTGGATCGAAAAATAATTTTTTGATCCGAAAACTGAAACTGTCTTGGTACGCGTCAAGACCACGACATGCCTTGGTTTCATACCAACACTTATATTTTTTTTATTATTTTTGATGGGGATTGAAAAAACTCGTTCGAAAAATTTTTAGGAAAAACTACATTACTGCCTGCCTAGTCCGCGATATGGACTGGGTATTTCTAGGTCAAAAATTATCTTTTAATTCATGAGGGGAATTCTAGACATTTTTCAACCCTTCGTAAACGTAAACCCTGATTTAATAAAGTATTTTTAGTCAAAAAAGGGTTTCTAAACTCCATTCTAAAGCCTTGAAACACACAAGAACTTGAGAGAAGGAGAGAAGAAGCGAGAGTTCTTGAGGTCAAGGTTGAGTTGTCCTTCAATTCTAGGTATGTAAGACTACCTAAAACATTGGATTATATTCATCCACGCGCCCCTTTGTCTACTTGAGTTAAGATCATGAGTATAAATAGCATGTTATAAATCATGTGGTTCTTGAGTTCCAAATTCTTGTACATGTTAGAGTTTTCATGAGAATACTTGAGTCAATTTATGAGTTGCATTGTCATTACCATGAAATATGAATGTTATTCGAATGCTTGATACCCTAATCTTAAATCTAGTATTTTTTTTGCTTACTGACTAAATTGAAAATTATAAGTCTAACCTTCTAAACCAAGTAAATTGAACCTGAAAAGTATGTTTTCTTGTTTCATATATATATGTAAAGAATATTTATTATGTCTTATGTGTTGAGCCTGGGTGATATGATGTACTTGACTGTAATCAGTGAGTGTCTTGCATTATATGAGTTAGAGTCTTGAGTTGCATTGCATGAATGATGGTCCTAAGTTATTCAGTTGTTGAGTAATTGAGTTGAATTATTGAAATTGAGTTGACTTGTTTGAGATGAGTTAAAGAGATGAGTTTGAGTCAATTTCTATGAGCACATTTTAGTTTTGGAAGGAGTATTGAGCATTGAGTTGGGTGATTGAAGAGCACCCTAGAACTACATTGTCAGCATAGGATGGTCGCGCATGATAATTCCTGTGGCCCATGTCCCAATAGAGGGACACTCTCTTAGGATCCAAGAGAGAGAGGAGAGGTTGACGTTCTTTACCATGGTAAGTTTAGGACAGACGTGGCAATAACATCTTTTCATTGTGCATCACCACTGACTCATGGTGGTGGAGAGTTATGTCAGTTAGAGAAACTTCCAAGCAATACTTGAAATGAGCATATTTGTGATTTGCGAATTCAGTTTCATTAAACACCGAATCTATTTCTAAAGCATGATTTCAAACTTAAAACTTGCATGTATTTAGTTGAGTTGAGTTATGAGAAGAGGAGTTGAGTCTTGAGTCTAGTCGTTTCATTGAGTTTGAGCCTTATCTGTTTCCTTGAGCTATTTTACATACCATACATTCTTTATACTGACATCACTCGACATTGCATCATTTCACGATATAGATACAAGAGATAGAGGACTTCAGCAGGAGCATCTTTGAAGTTCAGAGTTCTTGAGTTCCAGCCTTGGTGAACCTCCTCATTATTTGGAGGAGCCTTAGTTTATTTTATTATCATTGTTATTCTCTTGAGTTGGATAGTCATGGCTTATGGTGGTACCAACTAGATGTTTAGAGTAGAGGCTTCATAGACTTAGAGTAAAGTATTGTTGAGTATTTTATTTTTCAGACTTGATCTATTTTGAAAACTATTTATGACATCTTTGTCCTTTCTTTAAATGTTTTCACTGAGTATTCTTTCGCTGTTGAGTAAGATGTGACGATGAGGCCAGCTGGTTTTCTTGGGGAATTAGCAATGGTTCTTCAAGTGCCGGTCACACCAAGGGTAACTTCTCGGGGGTGGCAAACTTAGTATCAGAGAACAAAGTTCAAGAGTCCTAGAAAGTCTATATATGTAGTCGTGTCTAGTAGAGTCTTGTTTATGCGTGTGTTGTGCACCACACTTCATAAGCAGGAGGCTAAGGATATTAGGAAGGGTTACACTTCTGTTATATTTTGAGTTCGTGCGATAGAGTTTGACTCTATATAACTCTTTTCTAATTCGTGCATTACACGTTGCGGATCACGCCTCCTAAGCACATAGCTTCCCAGCGAGATGCTCGATCCCCAAACACTAAGAATCCTCAACCAGAGGTCCCTACTCATATGGAGACGAGAGGACGGGGACGACCTGCTAGGACCACTAGGGTTCCATAAGAACCTCCTACTCAGCCAACCTCCAACTTAGAGGTAGACTTCAAAAGAGCCATTACGATGCTCACCCAGCTGATGGTCTCCCAGCGTAGCAACCAAGCTCCCCAAGCCCCTAGCTCTAGCTCTCAAGAGCAAACTGCTGCAACTAGGCTCTAAGACTTCTTGAGGTTGAACCAACCAGTCTATACAGGGCCAAAAGTTGAGGAGGACCGACAGAACTATATCGATGAGATGTGCAAGGTATTGAGGCTATACATGTGACTAAGGTTGAGGGAGTTAAACTTGCCTCCTATCATCTTAAGGATGAGGCGAATATGGTATAACCATTGGGAAGATAGTCGGGGTGAGGATGTCGAGCATGCTGAGTGGAGTGAGTTTGAAAGGGCTTTCCTCAACCACTTCTTTACCCAAGAGTTGAGGGAGGTAAAGGTTGAAGAGTTCGTGAACTTAAATCAAGAGAGGATGATCGTCAAAGAGTACAGCCTCGAGTTCATTAAGCTGTCTAGGTATCTCTAGAAATGGTCCAGGACATGAGGGCAAGGATAAGAAAATTTGTGTTTGGGTTGGGTAAACAGTCCAAGAGGGAGTGCAATGCAGCATTATTGATCCCGGGTATGGATATCTACAGAATCATGGTATATGCCCAGCAAACTAAGGAGGACAAGAAGAAAGACAAAGAAGAGCATTTGAGCAAAAAGGCCAAGTCGCCAGGGCACGAGCCTAGACAACACAAGCAGGATAAAGGAGATAGATCTTACTTTCAAAAGAGGCATTCGGGCTATGTACCATCATAAACCAGTGCACCAACTCCAAATGTCAGGTATGATCAAAGGTCCCAAGGTTTGTCAAACTTTAGAGCACAGGTTCATAGTCCAGTGTAACCCTTGGCTCAATAGGAAAACCACCTTATGTGAAGTGTGGAAGGATGCATTTGGCAGAGTGCGAGGACGAAAGAAATATTTGCTACAAGTGTGACCAGATAGGTCACTTCCTGAAAGAATGTCCACTTTGGTGCAACAAGGCACAGTCTTCTACTACAATGCCACCACCCAGGGGTAACCAAAAAGGTGCCACACCGGGGACAAGCGGAGGAACAAACCGTCTTTATACAATGGGGAACCAACAGGACTAAGAGGTTGCAGTAAATGTCATGACAGGTATGCTTCGAGTTTTTACCTTTGATTGTCATTCTTTACTTGATCCAGGGGCAACAGTATCCTTTGTGACGCCACATGTGGCTAGAAATTTTGAGATTTCTCCTGAGTGTTTATTTGAGTCTTTCCCTATTTCTACTCCTGTTAGTGAGTCTATCATAGCCAAGAGAGGCTATAGGGATTGCGCAGTGTCTATCTACCATAGGGATACTCTGGCTGATTTGGTTGAGTTAGAGATGATTGACTTTGATATTGATTTGGTTGAGTTAGAGATGATTGACTTTGATATAATCCTTTGTATAGACTGGCTTCACACCTTCTATGCCTCTATTGACTGTAGAACCCAAACTATCAGATTTGAGTTTCCAAATAAACTTGTTAAAGAATGGAGAGGAGATTCTATTGCACCTAAGGGCAAGTTTATTTCTTACCTTAGAGCTAAAAGGTTAATCTCTAAAGGGTGCATCTACCATCTCATGCGAGTCAATTCTGATGATGTTGAGCCTCCTACTATTGGGTCAGTCCCAATTGTGAGTGAGTTTCTGGAAGTGTTTCCTGAGGATTTACCTGGAGTCCCTCCTGATAAGGAGATCGACTTCAGGATTGATGTTCTTCCTAATACCCAACCTATCTAAATTCCAATTTATAAGATGTCCCCCACTGAGTTGAAAGAGTTGAAAGAGCAGTTGATGGACTTGTTAGAGAAGGGCTTTATCAGGTCGAGTGTTTCTCCTTGCCATGCTCCCGTCCTATTCGTGTGAAAAAATGGGTCTCTCAAGATATGTATTGACTATAGGCAATTGAACAAGGTGATGATAAAGAATAAATATCTTCTTCTAAGGATAGATGATTTGTTTGACCAACTTCAGGGTGTCTCTTGTTTCTCGAAGATAGAGCTTAGATCTGGCTACTATCAGTTAAAAGTGAGGGAATGTGACATCCCAAAGATAATCTTTAGGACTAGATATAGCCCCTTTGAGTTCTTAGTCATGTCCTTTGGGTTGACGAATGCACCTGCAACCTTCATGAACTTGATGAATAAAGCATTCAGACTATACCTTGACATATTTGTAATTGTGTTCATCGACAACATTTTAGTGTATTTGAAAGATGAGGAGGAGCAAGCCAATCAGCTTAGAGTTGTCCTTCAAACACTTAAGGACTATTAGTTATATGCGAAGTTCTCGAAATGTGAATTCTGGCTCAAGTCAGTGGCCTTTCCAGGCCATGTGGTTTCTGGTGATAGTGTCTGAATAGATGCCCAGAAAATTGAAGCAATTAAGGACTAGCCCAGACCGACCTCTTCAACGGACATAAGAAGTTTCTTGGGGTTGGCAGGCTACTATTGTAGGTTTGTTGATGAGTTTTCCTCCCTACCAGCTCCATTGACCAAGTTGACTCAGAAAAAGGTCAAGTTTCAGTAGTCAGAGGGATGTGAGAAGAGCCTCCAAGAGTTGAAGACTAGGCTGACTACTGCACCTGTTTTAACCTTGCCCGATGGGATGGAGGACTTTGTGATATATTGTGATGCGTCAAGAGTTGTATTGGGTTGTCTTTTAGTGTAGAGGGGGAAGGTGATAGCCTATGCTTCTAGACAACTTAAGGTTCATGAGAGGAACTATCCGACCCATGATCTTGAGTTGGAAGAGGTGGTGTTTTCACTTAAAATCCAGTGCCACTATTTATATGGAGTGCATGTGGATGTATTCACTAACCACAAAAGCTTGCAGTATGTCTTTAGTCAGAAGGAGCTCAACCTACGGTAGAGGAGATGGTTGGAGTTGCTCAAGGATTATGACATGAGATTCTCTACCACCCAAGTAAAACTAACATTGTCGTTGATGCTCTTAGTAGGTTAGAAAGAGTTAGTGAAGGAAGTGTATAGATTGGCTCGATTGGGAGTTCAACTTGAGAAGAATGACGAGGGGGGAGTCAATGTCCAGAGTGGGTGTGCATCATCCCTAGTGGTATATGTGAAAGAGAAGCAAGATCAAGATCTTGTCATACTCTGATTAAAGCAGGCTATCTACAAACAGAAAGTGATGGTCTTCTCCAAAGGGGCAGATGGTGTGTTCAGATAACAGAGTAGGTTATGTGTTCCCGATGTTGATGGTTTTCAAGAGAGAATCATGGCTGAAGCTCACAGCTCTAGGTATTCCATTCATCCTGGCTCCACCAAGATGTACCATGACTTGAGAGAAGTCTATTAGTGGAGTGAAATAAAGAGGGATATCGCTGAGTTCATTTCAAAGTGCCCAAATCGTCAGCAAGTAAAAGTTAAGCATCAAAGGCCATGTAGATTGGCTCAGAACTTTAAGATTCCTGAATAGAAGTGGGAGATGATTAATATGGATTTCATTACCGGTCTACCGAGGTCTTAAAAGTAGCATGATTCGATATGGGTGATCATTGATATGATGACCAGTTTAGCACACTTCTTAGCAGTTAAGACAACTAATACTACTGAGGAGTACGCAAAGTTATACATCCAAGAGATTGTGAGGTTACATGGAGTTCCCTTGTCCATTATCTATGACAGAGGAGCTCAATTCACCTCCTAATTTTGGAGATCTTTCTAGAAGGGATTGGTTACTAAGGTAAATCTTAGTATAATCTTTTATCCACAGATAGATGGCCAGGTAGAGCATACCATTCAGACATTAGAAGATATGTTGAGAGTTTGTGTCCTTGACTTCAAAGGAAATTGGAATGACCATCTACCGTTGATTGAATTTACATATAACAATAGTTACCAAGCAAGTATTCAAATGCCCCCCTACGAAGCTTTGTATGGGAAGAGATGTAGATTACCAATGGAGTGGTTCAAGGTCAGAGAAGCTAAGTTGATTAGACCTTATCTTGTCGACCAATCAATGGAGAAGGTTAAGGTCACTAAAGAGAGGTTGAAAATTGCACAGAGCCGCCAAAAGTCTTACGCCAATGTGAGGAGAAGAGACTTAGAGTTCGAGGTGAATGATTGGGTGTACTTGAAAGTGTCACCTATGAAGGGTGTCATGAGATTTTGGAAGAAGGGGAAATTAAGTCCTCACTGTATTGGCCCTTATCAGATTTTGAGGAGAATTGGGAAGGTTGGATATAAGTTAGAGTTGTCTTCCAAGTTAGATGCAATTCATCCCATATTCCATGTCTCAATGTTAAAGAAGTGCTTAGTAGATCCTGCCTTGGTGATCCCCGTTGAGAAGATTATAATAAATGATAGCTTTTCCTATAAAAAGATTCCAGTCCAAATCGTTGATCGATAGGAGAACCAAAGAAATCGCCCTAGTCAAAGTTCTGTGAAGAAATCAATTCATTGAGGAAGCCAGTGAGAAGCTGAGGAGGATATGAGAGATAAATACTCACACCTATTCATGCTCAATGACGAGGATGCTGGAGGTAATGTTCCTATCCTTGACTAAATTGATGTTTTTATTCTTTAGTTGATGTGTCTATCCTAGAGTCTAAGTAGAGTTTGTTGAGGTCAATAAGAAGTCGAAAGAGTTTGAGCTATTAGATGAGTAATGAGATAAGTCTTGAGTCTATTTGTGCATTCATACCCACCCCTACTCATCATTCGAGGATGAATATCCCAAGAAGGATATAAAGTAATACTCGATAAAATTACCAAAATATTTCTAGAGGAGAGATATGCGCATATTGCATCTTTCCATTCTCCATTTGTTAATCTGAGACCGAATATACAATCAACATGAAAACTTGAGTGGGGAACTGGTCTCGGTCGATTTTCAGAACAACCGGATCAAAATATTATTTTTTTATTCCAAAACCAAAATAGTATTGGTATACGTCAGGGCCGCGACGTGCCTTGGTCACAGATCCACACTTGTATTTTTTTCATTTTTTGATGGTGATTGGAAAAACTCATTTCGAAAAAATCTTGGAAAAAATATACCACTGCGCCCAGTCTGCGATGCGGACTAGGTATTTCCAGGTCGAAAATTTTCTTTTACTTCATGAGGGGCATTCTAGATATTTTTCAATCCCTCATAAACATAAACCCTAATTTAATAAAGCATTTTTCATCTAAAAAGGGTTTCTAAACCTAATTCTAAAACCTCCAAACACACAAGAACTTGAGAGAAGAAGCGAGAGTTCTTGAGGTTAAGGTTGAGTTGTCCTTCAATTCTAGGTATGTAAGACTACCTAAAGCATTGGATTATGTTCATCCACGCGCCCCTTCGTCTACTTGAGTTAAGATCATGAGTATAAATCGCATGTTATAAATCTTGTGGTTCTTGAGTCCCAAATTCTTGTACATGTTGGAGTTTTCATGAGAATACTTGGTCAATTTATGAGTTGCATTGTCATTATCATGAAATATGAATGTTATTCGAATGCTTGATACCCTAGTCTTAAATCTAGCATTTTCTTTGCTTACTGTCTGAATTGAAAATTATAAATCTAACCTTCTAAACCAAGTAAATTGAACATGAAAAGTATGTTTTCTTGTTTCATATATGTATGTAAAGAATATTTATTATGTCTTCTGTGTTGAGCCTGGGTGATATGATGTACTTGACCATAATTAGTGAGAGTCATGCATTATATGAGTTAGAGTCTTGAGTTGCATTGCATGAGTGATGGTCCTAAATTATTGAATTGTTGAGTAATTGATTTGATTTATTGAGAGTTGAGTTTACTTGTTTGAGATGAGTTAAAGAGATGAGTTTGAGTCAATTTCTAATATTTTAGTCTTGGAAGGAGTATTGAGCACCAAGTCAGATAATTGAGGATTACCTCAGAACTACGTTTCTAGTGTAGGATAGTCGCGCAGGATAATTCTTGTGGTCCATGTCCCAATAGAGGGAGACTCTCTTAGGATCTGAGAGAGAGAAGAGAGGTTGACGTCCTTTATCGTGGAAAGTTTAGGACGGATGTGACAATGACGTCTTTTCATTATGCATCACCAATGACTTATGGTGGTGGTGAGTTATGTCGATTAGGGAAACTTCCGAGCAACACTTGAGATGAGCATATTCGTGAATTGCGAACTTGCATTAAATACTGAGTTTATTTCTAAAGCATGATTTCAAATTTAAAACTTGCATGATTTACTTGAATTGAGTTATGAAATGAGGAGTTGAGTTATGAGTCGAATCATTTGATGGAGTTTGAGCCTTATCTGTTTCCTTGAGCTATTTTACATACCGTATATTCTACATACTGATTCACTCAACGCTGCATCATTTCACGATATAGATACAAGAGATAGAGGACTTCAGCAAGAGCATTGTTAAAGTTCAGAGTTCTTGAGTTCCAGCCGTGGTGAACCTCCTCATTATTCGGAGGAGCCTTAGTTTATTTTATTATCATTGTTATTCTCTTGAGTTGGATAGTCATGGCTTATCAAGGTACCAACTAGACGTTTAGAGTAGAGGCTTCATAGACTAAGAGTAGAGTATTGTTTGAGTATTTCATTTTTCAGACTTGATCTATTTTGAAAACTATTTATGACATCTTTGTCTTTTCTTTAAATGTTTTCACTAAGTATTCTTCTATTGTTGAGTAAGATACGACGATGAGGCCAGGTAGTTCTCTTAGAAATCAGCAATGATTCTTGTAACACTCCAAAATTTCTTAAGCTTAGACTGAGTCATCCTTCATATGATATAGGATTTCAATTGACGATTCTTAATCGAGCATAGTCAATTTCTTATTGTGGGAATAGAATTGGAGCCGATATAAAGTCTTAGTACTAATGTATCATTTTATAAATGTTAGGTGAACCAAAGACTTGTAAGTTATATATATGTGCTAGGATCAATTCCTAAGTATTTAAAGTATATTAGGTGTGATTTAGAATCATAAGGGATCATTTACATCAAGCCAAGTTCAAAGAATTTCTAGCAACTAAGTTTTCGTATAAGTCGATAGAAGGGTCAACTTCAAATAATTATATATCCTAAAGTATAATTAGTTGGATGAACTATAATATATCAAATCAAAGATATTCGAATCAGCTTTCCAACACATCTAATTTTGCATTAATTGGAGTTCGTAGTAGAAAGTTATGACCATTTTAGTGGAGAGGTGCAGACCTGTCCAAATCTGCGCCCGGAGCACGTCGCGGACCCTTACTGGTTAAGGAATGACTTTTTTTTTCCTTTTATTTGAGGGTATATTTATCCTAACACCTCTAGGAGTCCAATTATGGTCCCAAAACCTATACAAAGTCAGTTTTCATAATCAAAAACCCTCTCCCTTCTTTCCTAAACATAAACGCTCAAGAATTATCAATAAAATCATCAAGTTAGGATTAGCTTCCAAGATTCCTCCTCAAGGTAAGTTATTCTTCATGAATTTTAATCTATCCAACCTGAATGTTTTCATCTATTCATGAAGATCTAATAGAATTCTAAATCATAACCTAGGGTTTCAAGAAAACAATTCAAGAATCCCTAGAAAGGATTTCTTGACTCTCCTTCTTCAAGAACTATGATTCTTCATCAAGAACTCTAAAGAGTCTAAGTCAAGATT